>WSTZ01000566.1:0-14468 GCA_019632295.1 Tulasnella sp. 418
GGCAGGGATGTGGCAGAGGACTTTGGGATTTTGGCAGGAATGACAGGTCGGAGCTACCTGCCGAAATCCCCGGACCGGTGTGGTAGTGGTGGTGGTGTCGTAGTTGAGTAGGAGATTGATGCATTCTAGCGTTCTCCTTGCTTTTTCGGATACGGGGATATTACCATCATGCGATACTACGTCATTTAAGGCATCAGCAGCCAGGGAGATGTATTTTTCGAATGCCTGTAGGTACTGCTGGTTGAAACTAGAATTAACGCTATTTACATCCCCTGTTCCTCCCATGTCCATGTCATCGTCCTCTTCTTCTCCAGGTCCAGGGAATGGTACTCCTGTTGAAGTTGAGGAGAAGTTGTCGGGTTGACTGGGTGGTTGACTAGGGGTGTAGCGGCCGAGTGGTTGGAAGTTTTGTTGAGTGTTGGTCGAGGAGAGAATTCGTTGTGGTGTTGGTGTGACTGGTGTGTTCAAGTTTGCGGTTGAGCTCCTAGGTTCTGGTAAATTTGGAGAGCTAAAAGAGGAGGTGCGACTGCGAACGGGTGGGGGAGAGAACTCAGCGTCTGCAGCGCTCCTCTTTTCCCTAGTTCTTGAAGAGATTTGATTCTGTATGTTTGGGGCTGGATCGGGGGGCTTGCTATTAGCTTTGGTTTTGCTTCTAGTTGAAGGAGGAGCCATTTTTTGCGGATACTGTGAACCGTGGTTTTCTTGACGATCTTGGTGATCGTTCGGATTGAATGAGTAGATGCTCTGACGGTTCGTTTGTCCACGAGGCAGCGCACTACTCGCCTCCCTCTTAGTGCTTTCATCACATTACTACTATGAGTCCTTCGGTGTTGAGTAGAATGAGTCTACCGACTACGACTATTGACGACTGAGAATAAATACAATGATTCCAACAAACATAACATGACAAAAAAACCGGATCAGATAGATTAGCGATCGAAGGACAAATACCACTGTGGCGAAAAGACTATGAGTGTAAAAGCAAAAGAAAAGCCAGTGGAAAAGATTTGGGAAGAAGGCACTAAATAAGCAAATGAATTGAAAATGCCAGTTTCACCCATGAGAATAATAAGAAACGGTGATGAAAGTCAATCCGAAGAGAGAATCTTTTCAACGAGTGAAATAACCACGTTCGCATCGAGTGGTATTTGATTGCCCTGGAACGCTTTGGGATCCGGCACGGCCCTCTTTGGAAGATTGGGTGGTTCGATCGTTCTATAACGTATACAACGTGTTCAAGTGTGAATAGCAGATAACACATTGTGAAGGAACTTACCTTGAACCCCAGAATCCGTGATAATTCAAACCCAAAGACATCGCCGTCTTTGCGTAGTCCGGTGAGAAACCTTGGGGAAAGAAGAACTCCATTACAGTCGCTTTCGGTGTCGGGGCCATCCAAATCTGCGCGGTGAGTCCATTGCCGTGAACACCCATCATAATCTATGTTTCCAAGAATCAGACGTGCTTTCACTGCAAATAGAGAGGGAGAATAATCACTGTAGTTCGACTGGCAAGCGAGACTTGCTCCGGCTTTGACATCTTTTCGGCTTCGGCAATATGCACCTCGTATCCCTTCTCTGCTTCCAGCTTCCTAAGTCCAGCCACCAACGCCTCGTGATCCTCCTTCTTCAATGATCTTCTTCCCCATGCTTGGCGACTAATATATGTGATAACGGGTCTCGACTCGGTCATCGAAAACTCTGGATTTATTCCCAAATATCGTAGCATGTTCGAACGTATAGGCATCCACCAATACTTGCTGCCGGGCAAACTGAAAGCTGGATTTGAGTATCCCTGTTCGGCTGGATAACGGTTTTCGTGGAAAGACGCAACACGATCTTGGAAGACTACCCGGTCGTAGACATATGCTTTGCCCGAAGATGCCTTGAATTTCCAATCATGTTCGAACTCCATGGAAGCTTCGGGAAAGACGGATCTGATGACGAATTCGTTCAGACGTGGACGGTCACACCATTTGTCCTGTGGCACGTTCTTGTATACGAGTCGAGAGAGAGGTGGAAGAGAGGTTTTTCCGTTTGCTGAGATATCAAGATCCAACGAGGAATAGGCACGCCACATTCCGAAGAATATTTCTAAGACAATGGAATATGTTGGTCGATGCATAGCTCGCAAACAGAGATCGACCTACCTGCCGCGAAGTGGAAGTAGTGGGCCACAACTGAAAACACACAAGACACGCAGATCAGTGAACGTTTCCAAGAGTCTTCGCAAAACATACATTGTGGAGGATCGTTAATTATGAACTAAAGAAGGTAATAAACTGCGTCAGGCATTTGCCTCAGGAATCCAAAAGCATCACGCACCGTAACACCTTTGACGTGGATAGCTTCATGCCCAAAACGTTCGCGAGCCTGGCTAGGAGTGATGATTTGCATATGCTCATCAGTCGGTTCGCGCTTGATGTTGTCCGACGCCAAGTTGGTCCTAGGAAATCCGGAGGATGTCATCATACGGATGGCTGGGAGATCGTTTCTGTCGGATACGATGAGTATGGTACCATTGAACATGTACAACTGGTCAAAAACGGTATAGCCTAGGAGATAAATCAATTGGTAATTAAGAGACGCCTCGCGGGGCAAAGTTCTAGTGGGGACTGACCTGCTGAATGTCTCAAAATGGTTGTTTCAGGCTCTTCCTGCACTTTTACAAACGCATCCGACATTGTTGGCATGTCTGTACGTAGTTCTGGTATGGAGAGCAAGTCATCGTGGTCGTAAGCAGAGTGTACGCCTGCGCATTGTTTTTGCACATGAAGTTGGCCTCCGACAAATAACAACACGCCTGCGACAATTAACCCAGTCTTCCTGGACAGAATGAACATTCTTGGTCTCAGAGAAACGAGCGAAAAGACGAAATATAATGAGTGGGGGTCGCTCGAAGAAAAGACGACAACTGTCAAAATTCCCATTTAACTATCAGCCAGGGATTCTGAGTGTCGTTGACCGGCGCTTTCCATCAAAGTTCATCATCCCCTTACAATAACAAGCCTAGGAGACTGATTGGAGAAGTGGTTGCACTCACATATTCAATCACAAAGGCGGGTCCGAAACCCCGGTCAGAAGCGTTGTGAATCGGGTACTTAACACTCAGTGTGGCCCTCTTTTTGTCAACCAAAGGCACGCAACCTGAAACCAGGTGCTCTGTCAAGTTGAAGTTGTCAGAGGTGAGTGGTTCTCTCCAAGTTTAGTTATTGATCCCTTAGGAATAATGCTTCTATCGCAATTCGAAAGCAAAGCCACTCTTAGCGTTGATGTAACTGAGGCAAATTCCCTAAGGTTAACTGCATTCGACAACCTGCTTTTAGACTGCTGCACTGTCTTCTCGTCACCCTTGGATCTCATCGTAGTCATGGTTTGTTGCCTGTAGACCAGGTATGCAATTCACCTGAAGTCACACCTCATGCGCCTGCTGATACCCATTGTCCAATGCATCATTAAGTGGATCAACTCCACAGCTTACCCGGTGCCAGTATAGTAATTCTCTGACCTCCTCTGGTATATCGCCGGTTCCGAGTGTGTACAGTTGGTACCTTGGCTCCACTCTATCGCGGGGTTGTCTCACAAGCCTCGTTGCCACCCTGATGATCACTAAGCCTATTTAACCAAATGCGTACAGATTTTCGATGACGAAATTTTTTATGTAGACGAATGTGGCTATGCGCTGTTGCCTCATAGAGCACCGAGTAAACGCTATTGACCCGAGAAGAAGCGGGCGGAACTGGAGAATAATAGAAAGAAGTTGGGCAACTAAAGACGGATTCAGAGCTTAGGCCGGTCTAGCGCCGAGTTTGAGCAGATGCTTCGGACGCCTCGGCATGAAAGCATTAATCAGTGGCTCGAAACTGACAAGATTAATTTCGATACTGGGTCTTCGTCAACGATAGGAGCAGGAGGAAAATTGTTAAATTTGAGGTAAAACGTTTTCTAATGGGAGTGAGTATGAAATGTGCAGAGAGGAAGCCGTAAATGGACAAGGTGGTGGAGAAAAGGCAAAGAGCGTTGGGGAACATGAATCAGTACACATCCAACTATGTACCCATTCGATAATCACCCTCCTCATTACCGACAACATCACCTCCACAGCGTTTTTCTATCTACAACCTTCATACAATGGTACAACGACAATTCTCTTCCTTCATTAACACGGCTTCAATACCAGCCACGTACTCTTTGCCAGCCCATTCGTCGCCGGCCCGCCAAGGAAAAACCACCATTTTTTGCTGAACGAAGTCTAAATGTGCGACCTGTACAAGCTTCCTGGCAATTTGACTCAGCTAGGGCGATCGTAAATGTAGTCGCCTTTGCTTATACAATCGCCTTTCTATCTCTTCTCATTTTCTTGGCTTGGATGGGTTTATGAGAGAAAGTCATTCGTGTAACTGATTGCAGCTATCTGCAAATTAGCTTACTTGCGAGAGTCTAGTCCAGCTCGTGCTTATTACTTCCTATTCAATTCCTTATCACACATCGGCTCTTTCAGTTGCCGAACATCCCATTCCTTGTGCTTTCTCAATGGCTATAGCTGTTACACTCTTTTCTTCCCTTGAATAAACTAGTGTATCCCATCGTTCTCATAACTGTTAGTGATGTGTGCTTCGAAGTTGATTCTAATAGTAACCGTGCTTTGACTACAGCCTGGAATAGTGACAGAGTTTCAAACCTCCATTTACATTGAGCTCATGACCATCTTGCTCGACCAATCCAGTTCCCTTCGCTGTTACCCGATGCATCGCATATTCGGTGTCCATGCCCTTTTTCGTATCTTCGGGCTGGGAATTAAATAAAGACTCGACTCTGAGTTTGTCATGATCAGATGGCTTGTTTCACAAGCACAAAAGGAGAGTGTGAAAGGCAGAGTTGAAGTAACAGGACCAAAGGGGAGTACAGGCGGGCTCAGGCTCTTTTATTCAACCGAACACTACTTACCCAATAGTACCGCTGCGCAACCGACGAAGGGTCAGATCAGCGTTTTGGGCGACTCAGCCTGTTGATTAGCGTGAAAGAAGATGGAAGTTAGGTCTTTAGGGACTCCTACACAATGTAAGGGGGGGTCCACTTTGTGGGGCCTGTGACTTAATTTGGCCTTTCTGAAAAGTAAGTACAGGAGGACTTCCTCATACAACGAGGGTGAACACGACTGAGTTTCACCCTTCACTGACCCCTTGTTGACTCGATGGTCAACATAAGGTCGCTACCTCGTGACCAATCCTAGGTTTAAGATGATATTAATTCCCGTTTTGACGTAGCCGTCTCCCTAAAGGGAGCTTCTAACGGTACCGGTGCCCAAATCCTGAATGTATTTTTTCCCCAAAAAACCATATCCTAGCCGCGGTGACACACCAGCTCCCCAATTGGATACAAGTCATATTTGATTGCATTTCATCAACGTCAACCCTCTTGGCGTTGACTAGTTTGAACCTAGATGAAAGAGCATCTATCGAAAAATCATTGTCATTTATTATTACCTTGTATTACCTTTGAGCCAAAAACACTACTCTGAGGCACTATGCCCAGCTTGGGTGACGAGCCGTAGCTGAATAAGCTGCTTGCTATTCTGCTATACTACAAAATACTACGAACGTTAGCAAATTATAATGTGAGGATTAATTCAATAAAAAAATTCTTAACCTGGTTGAACTGACTCATAGTAGAGTATTCTTGATATAAGACAGACCAAGATCTGCGGGCAAAGTACGTCCTTGAATCGTATCGGACAAACTCCGGTACATTCTTTTTTTTGGCGTTCTCTCTCCTACATCGAGTTGGGGATTATAAACTAGCCACGTTGGGATATCTCAAGTCAACTATGCCCTTTTTATCTATGAAACCGATACGTCCTCGTGGCAGTGACCACCTTGACCAGTGCAGAGGCCTTCATGTTGTTCGTGGATTGATTGCTATTAATTTGTCTCCAGTTTGCTTTAAAACTCTATATTTCTGCATGTAGGCATCACTCTATCATTCCGGAAGGGAAGGACATAGACAGAAACCAAGAAGTACATGTAGTTCGGCTGCTTTACAGTTATATGGTTACCGAGTCAAGGATACAGACGCGAGACCTAGATCAATTCCTGACGCTCTTAGATGACCCGGCGACCCCTGGAGCTACGTGAGCAAGCAATTCGGAAGCAAATGAACCACTTTCTCCTTCCTTAGCTTGGCCCGTGTATCTAAAGTCTAATCAATCGCAAATGATTAACGTATGGCACTAAATCTTGAAACAGACACTCACAAAAACTCCACGACGTCTAGACTCGACATGTAATCTGAGTGGTCTTGTGGACTCTTCCCATCATGAGCGATAGTGATATTATGAGGGCTATAAGCTAAACCGCCAATTGACACGGGTAAAATCAAGCAACGCGAACAGTAGCCCCAGTCGTCAAGTTTCTCGTATGTGTCGACCGACTGCACAACCTCTCCATCTATTTCAATCCGCATCATCGAACCTGATGAATGAGCGATATAGCGTACCGTCACTTCATCACCTGAAATTTTATGTGAGAGGTGAGAGGTTGATCTCATATGGATGACACGTACCAGTAAACAGTAAGGTAGCGGAAGAAGCCAAATCCACTGTAGTGAAAAATCCTCCAGGACCATCGGGCTCGTAGTATCTCCATCTGATGAAAAAAAAAAAAGAATGTGGGTATTTTAACATAGTCAAGGGCTTCTAGATGACAAGACTTACGACTTTGGGGGATGAACAGAGACTCTTTTGTCGTCTAGACCTACTGCCTCTCGCGCAGCTAAGGCGCATGGAATGCAGAACAGAACCATTAAGATGGAAATGCTACAATTAATAAAAAGATGGTAGGTCATATTAGCGGACCAGTAGCAGGCGGTAGATGATGGGATTAGGTGTGTTCAATGGTCTTATACGACTGAGACCAGTCAGAATTGAAGCGATCGTGAGGAAGGAGCGACTCGGACGAAAGCGTGCAATGACGGGAGCTTCTTAAAGAAGTCTGATCGAAAGGGAGGCGGCAATTTGAATGGGCTAGAGGGGCGGGAGAAGGTGCAAGGGTGTACCTGTGACTTTGGTTGCTAAAATGGAAGGAAGTTGTCCGGTAACTCAGGAAGAATCAGTAAGACACGCCATCACTGATGTGGATCGTCCTGATCCTAAACGAGAAGACGATTTCAGGGCTTGTTGAGAATAACCTGGCTGTCTGCTGTGGAGCAGTGAGATCGCTGATTTTCTTGCGAAAACATCTGACGGAGAATAAATAACTGTAATGGAGATAGGTTAGGAAATATGATGCAGTAGAATGAAGAACTTACTATGGAAGTCGCTAAAGGACAGGTTCAAATTTGAGAGAAACCCCGTCAGGCCGGCATATATCTGTTGTCGTATGAGAATGGATACTCGCCTAGCCTGAAACCACTAAAGTCACTAGAATTGGTGACCTCCAGTCCAAATTGAGCCATGGTTGTCCATACAAGCACACAAAAGGTCCTCGATTCTACTTAACATGCGAGCAAACGTATGGGGAAATCGGGCGCACTAAGGCTAGCGATTGAGCGCGATGATAGGATCGCGAAGAAGGGGCTTGAACGGTTAGCAAAAGTGATGACCGGTGGTGACCGATATAATGAACGGAATCAAGTATGGAAAATGGAGTAACACGACGGAGGTAACTAATCGAATTGAGAGGCCAAGAAAAAGGGAAGGCCAGGGTGTATGCCTATTAATGAACATCTGTGACCAAATAAGACCCATAACTGCGGGTGAATACACATATGGAAGTAAGAAGCTCGTTGGGTATTGATCACACTGTCCCCATGAATCTTTTGAAGGGTTTGGATTCTGTGTATATCGGACTTTGATTTTTGTGATCGGTGGCTTTCTCAAATGTTACAGCCAAGGTCGCCGTTTTAAAGTTGTTCGAGTCCTTGACAATTCATTACATAAGAAAGGCGAGAAAAACAGGATTCTTTGAGCTTCTAACTTGATGTCCCTACGAGAAAAGGTCTTACCGTCGGTTTCTATCCCATCGTCAAGTCCACTGAGTATCTGAAGCTAATGTGCATAACCATCTAAAGTGCGAATGTCGTTTCATTGCTTGGCGTAAAATGCCAGTCATCATGCCAGTGGTTTACCGTTTTGATTCTGGCTACAAATATGACTAATCAGGGATCTCCACGCGGTACCGATTTTCTACTTCACATATCTCCCGTGTTTGGCTCACACCACAATGCTTTTACTTCCTTTCTCAAACGGCAATATCCACCAGAAAAGCGTAGAGTACATCGTTAATCAGCTTGTCTTTCGACAGTGATTTGGAGCAATTTAAGCCCAAAGTATTGAACTGCCAGTGGGTACATCCACCAGTCCACATCTGGCCCGGAATTTCTTGCATACCAAATTTGAGTAGCTCGGGGATAAGAGTGCCAAGTTGTGATCCAACTAAAAGGATACTCCCACTATCGTCTTGCCTGAAAGAGTTTTCTCGATTCAGACCTAAAACAAGGGCGGGGTAAGAGTATTAAAAAGCCTCTCACAAGTTATGACAAGCTACATAGTTGCCGTGTGGCTTTCTATGACTCTCCGTCTCATCCCTAGTCATTCTTTGAATCACAGTCTTTACTGAGAAAACGTTCAAGTCCTTCGTGCTCGTCGTCACCCTCTCGTTGTTGTTGGCTCAAAAAGCTCTTGCATCATGTCCTGCAGGCTCTCACAAAGTCGGTTCTGGATGAATGCCTTGCGGACCGGGAACATATCAACCAGGCATGTCATACTTTTTGATCCATAATTCTCGACTGACGTCTCTCTTGCGTTGTAGAGGATAACTTCAGCGGCACCAGGTGCAAAGATGCTGAAACTTGCAAATATACAGGCCACGAATCGTTGTCTGTTTCATTTTCTAATTTTCCCCCATCAGGCCGCTATTTTGCGGGAGGAACAGACAGATGCAAGGACTGGCCAGCAGGAACCAAATGTACCAAAGTGGCGAACAAGGAACCTACATCACGCCACTATGATCACTCCAGCCAAATGCTTCCTCCCCAGACCCATGTGCACCCTGTCCCAGAGGACAATTCAACAACGCATATGTTATTCACTCGCTATTTCTTCGCAATCACTAATCGGGCTTGATAGTCGTGGTGCTACATCTTGCAGCACCTGCTGCAGTGAATACTATCAGAAAAACACTGACAAGAGATACTGCGAAAGCTGTCCCGCTAGCATGCCCTACAGTCGACCCGGTGCTGAAAACAACGGTCAAAACGGTGAACCAGGTGCCACAAATGGCTGCCAGGCCGACCCAATCAACCCAATCCCTACAGAAATCATTTTGTCTTGCGAACAAAAGCAAGATGACCCGGTTTGCCGTGAGTGTCCCATTTATTTACTCATAAAAAATTCACGTACTGACTCGGGTGTCAATAGCTGTTACCGGTGGTCCTTCTTCCCATATGCCTCATGTCTTCAAGAAGGGATGCGCTAGGGGATACAAGAAGTATGCTGATCTCCATGGCCGTGGCGGTTGGGATTTTGTTGATGTTGCCAACGATATCGAGTACGTCACTCCTTGTGCTCCGGAATTACTTTTCTAGATGTTGGTTTCACAGAGCTTGCGGTGGTTGCATCGACTTAGACGATGCTCCCGGAAGCGGTAAGGACTGCGCTGCGACTCAAGGTACTAACAGCGTCCAATGTGTTCGAGGCCAATGTGTCGGAATATCGATTCCAATCGTTTTCATCGATTATCTCACCCCCCGTCATATTGTATATACTACCGAACATTTTACTCAATACCGAACATTTACCTATCAGATTATCAAGATATCATTGCATGTATATAAATACTCGATGTCTTGTAGCTAGATACTATCATCACAATCTACATTCTTTACCCAGTATGATCGCTTCACATCATCTGAGCCTGGTTACTACTATATGACCTCACAGTCTAAGTAGACGCTGCCCCTCCAATTTCAACACAATGCGTCGTCCGTAAGTAGATACCCGGAATCTCTGCCTCGGCGAACAATGTACTAACCCCCCCCCCCCCCCCACCCAAAAAAAAAAAAAAAAAAAGACGCCTGCAGACCTGGATACGGATTACACTCAACTGGAGGTTGCGATCCTGTCCTTGTTGTTTTCAAAGCCAAGAGACAACACTAATTGAGGAGAATTTGCAAGGCACGTCTGGATGACCTTCACGACGTGCCATTCCAGGCTCCTTGTTTACACTTCCGATCGGCCTTTTTTCGTGCCTGGACTTTTATTCTTGGTCTTTTAGACATTTTTTTTACTTTTGTCTTTCGTTAATACCTAATGTTGCCACTCTTTCTTCTTGATCTCTGCTCTTTTGGGCGCGTGTCTGGCTAATCAGGGATTGATCATACATATAATCATAATTGTATGATTTGTTATATTAGATCCATCCCGAGACAACCAAGGTAGGTATATGATATACTGAAAAAGAAAAAAGAAACAACGGAAATCAACAAATACAACTATTGGGATGGATCTACTTTTACAATGAAGGATCCGCCTAGGAAGTCAGAGATCTCGTCAATGATGCATCGAATGGCGTATCACAATTCTCGATACGGAGGAGGACGTGGAGAACCCCGGCTTAAACCTCTTTGATCCCAAACCGCCCTTGCTATTCTTTGTATATCCTCATCACGACGGGCTTGAGACTCCGTTGCCCGATTCTCCATGGAGACTGTCCTTGAATGTACATCGTTATCATTTGTCACAAGTGACTGGCCCATCGTTCCTTCATCAATGGGACTAGCTGCTTGTGACAATGGGAGGGATTGGTCGAGAGAATCTGTGGTGTTGCGTTGAACAGCGATGGGTTGAACCTATTTGTTGTCCGATGAGGTAGAAACCAGATTAACGGGACCGGTCTCAGGATTGGATGGATCTAGCTCGCCCATGTTGGTAGTTGGAATTACTCCTTCATCAATGTCAAAACGATTATGCTCTTCTTGGCACGAGTTGTTTTCACGTCTCCAGCGCACCACACACCACACAATGGCAGTGAATAAAGCGAAACCGAAGGCACCACCAAGTGCTGCTCCAGCAACCACATCGGCGGAGTAACGACAACTAGTGACCGTTACAGGAGATTCCTGATCGGCGTACCCGGCATACCTGATGAATAGTATCATTGAAGATAATTATTATTGATATACAGATTGCTACGCACCAGATATACTCTATACCGTACATATCCATTACGTTTTCCCTAGATCTGAAGATTATTTCAATGGTATGCGGACCCATAGTAGGGAGCTGACGTCGAATCAACAGCAGCCCGCAAGTTTCATAGCCCGCCGTACTTGGGAGAAGATCACGAGTGAGCATTTTTGTGCCATTATCATAGCTAGAATACCGATATTAGCCAAAAGTTGCTCGCTGGAGGGAGAACAAATACGACAAACACGTCCAGAAGCCCTGTTCCCCACCAAGGACCATAGATGGTAAATCCGACCCTGATTCCACAAACCATTGTGTCAATAAAAGTCTCTTGCTTATTGCAGAGTCACATACCTGTGAAAATGAAAGTGATACGGGTGCTATCACGACGGTGTATGCGTAGCTGCATTGATAACCTTCGGAGACAGTATATTCATAAGGACTCCAATTTTGATCAAGCTGACTATGATTGACACAAATAGGTAGTCAGCGGTCCATATTTTGGGGTTCGCCTTCGCACACTCACATTGCTGTATCGTTCCAATAAGATATACCGATTGCAATTCCGCTCTGGCCAGCCCCGCCCACAAAACAAGAAGGAGAACAGTAAGGGATATGTTGACTAACATGGATAGATGAAGAAAAGTCAATAGTCACTAGTACTTTATTTGAGTGAGTTCGAAGTATCTCTAAGTTATGCGAGGCGGCGTAGGTCATTTCGATGGATCGCCACTATTAACAGATATTCTGGTGAGCATAGCCTTAGATATTGCTTATGCGTCTGTCTTAAAAAACCAGGTGGCATTCGTCAGAATATGTCGGTTATTTATTAGTTGCCGTTAGACAAATGTGACAGGAGAGAACACAGCTCACTTGCTATTCCACTGGCGATGATAACAGCTTGGAATATTCCATAGGCTTAATTTCATATAGTCACATGGTGCATTTGGAGTGTGCCGCAATATATATCATTAAAGTTTGCAGATCAGGGGATCCATCAGCTTCTAGAAAACAGACCTCGTGGATCGAACACACCTTATGATTGCACATTAGGTGGCAGAGCATTGCTTATTGCTACAGCATCCCAGCTGCAATATTTTCTCAGTATCATGTGTTGGAGTGCGCAGGGCTACTTGTCGAAGGATGCTATGCTCCAGGTTCTGTACATGGCAGGGCGGGTGAAACGTCGCCAGATTTCAACACAACCATGATTGGACATAATCGGAATATTCATGCAGTATCTGTGAGTATACAGCCTGATCAATATGTGAGGGTAACTGTTCGAAGGATGGAACTAGAACTTGCACCGTGATTGTTAATGCAACTCGACAGGTGGTCCGAGGAGCCATCAATTGGCAATAAGTGACACAAAGCGAGGACTTGTATCTAAGAAATAAATGGTTAGAGCAATCTTTATCGCTGATACAGCGCGGATGAGACAACGTACCAATCTGAGAGTGAAACCGGCTGATTGCTGGCTGACCCAACGAAACTTTGCTGTGACAAACACATGACACTCTACGTGAGAAGACGTCGGAGATTAGATTCCAATCCTAACTATGAAAACTAGCAACAATATACGAAGCTCCGTTTCGGACTCAAAAGCTGAACAGCCCTCCACAATTGCCATCTACTGTGCAATCTAAGACACAAAAGGTTCCAGATGAGGCCCATTTGCCAAGTATTATGGAGCAACCCGTGCTCAGCCACGTTGAGGTAGGGATTTACATGAGCTCCTCTTTGGTCTTGATTAACTTCTTGCATGTGAATAGGATACCACTTCAACCAATGTAGCCCTTTTGTTGACGAGTACTCTAAAGGACACAAAGGGGCCTCCGAATATTCTAGAACCTTTCTAGCTATGACGATCGATGCCTGTGCTTACCATACGGAACTATCAAAGTATAGTATCATCTTTCCAGGATTGGTTTGATGGAGCTCGCGCATGTCGGTGGCTAAAACCACTCGTCCACCCATGTCGAAACGGTCATGCTCGTCTGGACTCGACTTATTTGCACGTCTCCAGCGTAGTAGGCACCATACCAAGGCTGTTAATAAAGCAAAACCAAACGCACCACCGAGTGCTGCTCCAACGACTACCTCGGCGGGGTAACGATGACTACTAGCGCTTGCTACACCGGTATTCGTTACAATAGCGCTCGTTACAGACGCAGTAGAGGTCGGAAAGGAGTACCTGATGAATGGGGTGATTAAAGACATTTATTGGTTATTATGAAGCTTACTACGCACCAGACATACTCTATGCCATAGGTATCATTGACGCCATTGGGTCTGAAAATCAGTTCAATAGTATGCTGTCCCATGGGCAACGGGTATCGAAGCAATTCGGCCCCACAAGACATATCGTCTGTTATTCTGGGAAGATCAAAATTGAGTATTTCTCTGCCATTGTCCTGAATCAGGTGCATTAGCGTTAACCTAGCGCTCACCCACTTTCCTTCCAGGAGTTGGTGTGGTCTACTAAAGTCGCCCACCAACTGCTGCTGGAGGTCAGTAAAGGGGTAGCTGGTGGGTTCATAAATTGCGCCGCTGGCGGGATCTCTTTCTGTGGGCTAGCGGTGCGTAAGCCGACGGAGGGAAGGAGACAAAGGTGGGGTTCACACGGTACTACCCGTCTGGAGGAATCATTTTCTTCGCCTTCCCCATACTCTTCGTCTTCCCATACTATTCCTAAATTGTTTGATAGAAGAGATAGGACCACGGGCACACTATCAGCAATTCTGGGATATACTGTCATTAGATAAGAAGCGATACAAGTACAAAGTGGACAATAACCAAGCCGAAACAAAGCAAAGATAATAAAAAACAACACGGAGCAATAGAATAACGAAGTGAAAGAAAAGTAAACGGGAGGATTATCTTATAAGAGAGTAAAAATGGATCCCAGAGTGATTCACCGGTCACTGTAGATGCGATGCAACATCTTCCAGCATCGACGCAGATAATTATGCATCTCCCGAGTTGTGTGAAGAGGCATGACGTTTAACATTTGAGGTCTCTTCTAATGCAACCGAAGCCAACCTTCCCTTTCGCAATCCAACCACACGTCGACCTCCCTCTTCCTCAATTTCAGGGGCTCGTTCCGCTGGCTTATCCACCTCGGGTGCAAGGTTGAACTTGCTGATCGCCCAGCGTAAGTACCACCGCTGGTCTCTTCGAGTTGTCGAATTGCAGGCCAAAGGATCGTTCGTTGCCATCTGCCAGATCAAGCCTTCCACTCCGCACTCCTGCATCGCTTTCTGCACAACCTCGTTGACAAACTCCTC
>WSTZ01000567.1:0-14448 GCA_019632295.1 Tulasnella sp. 418
TTGTGGCTCTCGGTCCAGTACCAGTATGTGATTATCGTCCCCGTATAGAAGCCCTACAATCACGTAGAATCAGACTGGAATAGAGTGGATACACCCTGCTGTACTTATTGCCGACGATTGTCTTGTGCAGTGCTGATTGCATGACGTCACCTGGAGACATAAACCTAATCTAGTAAATTATTCTGCACGGCAAATCTGCACGAATACTGCATTATTGAGCAATATAGCTCTCAGTGTCGTGAATAGTGATTTCACAACTCAGCCCAGCGGAGTGGAAATTTGCAACCAGGCTGGGTAAGAGTTTGAACCTGAGACGCGTCTTTTTTTCTTCAGCAATCACCGTCCGTGTAACCGCACGCTCGTCTGATTCTCTGACCGTCTTTGCCTTACCGCATTAGCACTTACTATTATGTCCGCTGTTACGGAGCTCATCCAAAGCATCTACTTTCTCCTTTTGATCCTCGTGGTCATAGGACTCCAAAACACCAACATCTGTCCAAAACACCAACATCGAGTTTATTACATCTCAGATCATCACCTTTATAATAACTAGGTATTTGCCTGAACGAATGTACACGAGGAAGTAGGAGCAAATCTGATCAATAAGTTCAGATCTAAAAACGATCACTTTGTATGGCCATGATTGCATCAATTGAATCCCTTTTTCCTTCTGGCATCAGTTCTCCTCCCCAGCGTAATTTTCCAACAACTGAGTTCCATTCCTCCACAAGACATTTTGCGACGCTTCCAAAATTCTGAGTTAACCAACGATGCTGTGAGTTATCAGTGCCTGGTTGATCCTGGAGTTCACGTGCTAATTGCGCCAACTTCTTTTCCGCATTTGAGGCATGTTGTTTAGCTGTCTGGTAGAGCACCGACCGCCTGGGAGTCGTCAAAGGCGATAGTTCTTCCCTTCTGAAGCGGTGCACAAAAATGTCGAGCTCGGATTGTAGGAAAAGAAGGGAAGACTTGGCAACGTGGACAACGGATTTGGACTTAGTCGCGATCCTCAGGGCGATCAATGCGTCATGACCCATAGATTCGTAGATGAAAACCACGAAATCTAGCCAGTAATCTATGACTCTGGGGGATTTCGAGAAGTAGATTTCTTTCAATTGCTCCGTCCATATCCCCGCAATATTCGCTAGCAAGGTGCGAACCCTGATAGACGTCCAAATAGCTTCTACTCGGAGCCATTGATCATCCTCACTTGGCACGATCCCACAGCCAACATGTGCACTTTTCTCCGCATATTTCTCGAATGAAATAGGATCAGGTGGCGCAAGCCGACGCTCATGAAGTACATCGATAAAGTGATCATAAAGAGCGGTGAATGCGGCGTTGTAAACAACGCTACCCGGAGATCGTTTTGTGGCTGCTGTAAGAGAGGACTCGTAGACTTTGAGCAACTGCTCAGCAGTTTGCTTCCATGCTTGAGCGAGTTCCCGTGGAAGCCCGTGAGTACGATCAAGTTTCTGGAAGGCGCTGAGCTTGACCGGAGAAGTCGAGGTGTCGTCAAAATGTTTTTGGCGATTTTTGGTGATACGCGAGAGGGAATGGGGTGAAGATTCGATTTTCATCTTATCCTCAGGTAACTCGTTAACCAAATTGACCACCCAGGTCCTGATTTTGTTTATGTCCAGCGAGTTGAATGATGTTTGAACTGCTACCAGGCTCCTAACCACGTCTTTTGAAAAACTCTGATGGGTAAAGGGTTAATTAGCACACCTGGCTCTGAAATATAATAAAAATGGAAAGAAAGAAACGAATTACCTGCTCTGATATACGTAGATTGGCACTTTTGAAGACTCGGCCATACCTCCTGACTGTAATTTGTTCTCCACAATCCGGACAGACAGGTAGATCCTGCGAGTCGCTGGATTTCAAAGGAGGCTGAGCAAGATCCAGCCAGCGACCATGGTCGTCCGTACTATAGTAGCGAGATAGTTCGCAGATTTCATCCAGCAGCTCCACGGTATAAACATGGCCGCAAGCGAGGGTTATTATAAGCTCTTCCAATGTTTCTGCATCCGCACTGATTTCTCCCAAAGTAGTGCCTGTGATAGTATTTACTATCCGTGATCTCCGACTTGCGTCAGCGCATTGAGGACATGTCTGGTTAGTACAGTCCTCGCCACAAACTATGACAGCAAACGTATGAGCCTCGACACAAGAATGAAGTAACGGCCAGTACGTACCAGAGGGACAGCGATGGTCACATTTCAGTTTTCTGAGACAACGTTGGTCGCAAGGAAGACGAGCACAGGGCTTATGAAGGTAATCGATGTCAGTCTACCACCACCTGCCAGCGGCTTAAGGACCCACCGATCCACAAATCACGACGCATTTATGGTGATCACAGTTCCAGACGCATGCCTCCATACAAGGGGCACAAGGGGTCGAGCAAGGCAGTGCGCAACGTTTATGCTGACATTTTTGGTGACATTCCATCTTGCAAAGTGAATCAATGCATGAATGATCTGCGGAACATGGATCAGGACAAGGATGAGAGCAATACAATGGTTTGTTGCAGCGGTGACTTGAATGGCGGGAGCGAGTTAGATAAGCAACCGCAACCGAACCATCTTGGTTGGAGCAATTGACAGCCTGACATTCGTGGCATTGTGACTTGCAGGTCTGTTGGCAGCAGTTCATCTCCAGGCCACAAATTGATTCACAAGCGTAGAGGGCTGGATCTTGGGAGCAGGGTATAGTTGCAAGGTGCTCACAACCTGGAAGACGTTTTTGCACCAACTTAGCACAGCGGATAGAGCCCACGTCA
Source organism: Tulasnella sp. 418 (assembly GCA_019632295.1). NCBI lineage: Eukaryota > Fungi > Basidiomycota > Agaricomycetes > Cantharellales > Tulasnellaceae > Tulasnella > Tulasnella sp. 418. The sequence goes on from WSTZ01000567.1 coordinate 2,783, forward strand.
TCAAGCCTCCAACTAATGGGGAACACGTCAGATTCAAGATTATTCATAAACCACAACTACCCACCACTCTACATTATTTTCGTGACCGCAGTTTAGAGTAATCTTGAGTCTGAACAGACAATTACCACAAGGTTGCGAGCAACCTTTGGGACAGGGGTGCAGTCGTTGGCATGTTCTTTGACACGGTTTTGGGCACTTCACTAGGAGATGATGCTCATCGTCGGAATGGCATTTGTAAGGACAGTGATGGCCACATCGGAGTTGAGCCTCGCATGGCAAACGACAACCACCTGGTGAGATTGTTCTTAGACACGGTCAACGTGACATATCACAATCACAACATACCATCTGGAGCGACCTGAACAATTTGTCCGGGTTGTGTGATTTTTTGCCTAGTTGCTGGATGACGTTGGCAACAAATAGTGATCCCATCTCCGATTTGATCATTCCGGCGAAACTCTTCAACTACTTCGGCCCACATGGGACTTTGAGCGGATAGATCTTCTGAATTTCCAAGAATATACAACCCGTGCCGAGCTCTGGACAGAGCAACATTCGCCCTGTTTTCGGACTACGTGCCCCATATGTTAATGATAACTGCCTCCACTTGCAGCTGGGAGACTTGACCCACTTTCAGGAAACCAATGCTGGGTCGACGTCGTTGAGAATCCATTCCCGAATTTCGTACAAGGGAGAGGATAACGATTGTACCTTCCTCGCCTATCAAATTGAACAAGCATGAGATTAAAACTATTGGCAGCTTTATCTGGGACTTGCCTTGAAAATTATCAACTGTGCGAATGACGCTAGAATAACAAAACCAGAGCTCAGCCAAAGACACCGAGAGAAGCCAAAGAAGCCTACGTACACGCGTTTAGAGACATTTACCGTTTCAGTCGTAACGTCCGGAGAAATCAGACTTGATGGATCTGCGTTCTCCTCATGATCGACCAGTTGCACTGCATCCCTCTCGTCGATGACGGTAATCACCTCTTTCGACAGTGCTTTTTTGATCAAAGAAAGTTGACCAAGATACGCGCAGAGAACAATGATATCGCGCTCTCCTGAATAGCATCCTTGACTTTGTGATGTAATCAAGCGGGTAAGCTTAGTCTATGCAATGGTAATGTCTCACGCGAACAAAAACCCACCGCAGAAAATATAGTACAAGATCCTTGATCATAGAAACCTACGATTATAGTAAGATTATCGGCAAAATAGACAATTCAAGAGTTCCCACCTCGTATTTGTTGGTCTTTGAGGCCGACTCATCTCCCCCGCCATCCTCGGCATGTCGATGGTCAAGGAAGAATACATTTTCCGCCATCCCGCGTACGTCAGGATATGATTGAACGGTTTCATGATCAATAAGAGTTGGATAGAGGGTTTGACTGCAATTCTCGAATGTGAGACCAATTAAATTCAGATGAATCCAGAGCACTAACCGGATCAAATTGGACACGGAGGGTCTCATTCGGCGTTGCACGTCCAGTCTTGACATCGGGAATCCCATGGTCCAGAGTCTCTCCATCAAGGATTGGTCAAAGCGATAAATTCTCCCGGTACGTGGGTTATCAGAACTAAGATCTACCAACACCGGAATCAGTTTCAGAAACAAATCGAATCAAGCGCTCACAGACGATAATTAGCTAATGTTGGGCGGAGTTGTTGCGGATCCCCGATAAGTATCATCTGTTGAATTGATGGAACAAGGCTTGCTAATATATGGGCCTCAAGGACTTGACCAGCTTCTTCTACTAGAAGAACTTTAGGGCGGACACTCTTCAGCAGTGCCGTAAGTTTGGCGGCGCCTGTACAGGAGGTGAGATCTGTCGTAGGTAATGAACAAGGGAAGACCTACCATTTGTCGTACATCCTATAATGTGCGCATTACGGAGAATCTGAACTTTGTCCTGAACGAAAATTCGGTCAGTTCCTTTCAGGGGCCAAGTAGTTGTTGATTAGTAGGAGCTAACCTGATTGTCGGCTTCTTGGAGTATTTTCTTGGCGGTGGCATGCTCCTCCCTCAGTTGTTCGAACTGTTTTACCTGATCGTCACGCTCCGAACGCTTGATTATTTCTCCCCATGAGTAGTAGAGTGCCTGGCGTTCACCATGTGACATGTTCCAAACCTTGAAGTCAGCTTCTAATTCATCCAATTTGCGCTTCCCAGAGGGGAGAGCTGGAATCTCTAGCAATCCATGTTTCTTGAAGAAAGATAATGGTGATTGATCGTCTTCTGAAGATGTTTCATCGTCTTGCCCAGACAGCTGTGAATCGTCCGAGGTGGATGCATTGTCGTCAACTTCAAGAGCGGCAAATCGGTTCGTGTTCTGGGAGATTTCATTTTTGTTTTGAGAATGATTTCCTGACGTTTCACGATGTGCATTCTTTATGAAGTTAATGTCTTCTCCCTCCAGCCAAAAATCAAATTCATCTCCCTTCTTCCCCTTCTTCCCCTTCTTCCCCTTCTTCGATTTCCCTTGTGCATGCTCCCAGGTAAGATAGTCCTGATATAGAGCGTGGATCCAGCTAGGTCGACGCGTTAACTCTTCGAGATGATTGCGAAATTTGGTTTCCAAATAATGGCGAAGGGCAGGTGGATTGATCCTGTGCGAAGTCACCTTTCTCATGAGCACCATTAAGGACTCTTCCACTTCTTTGAGGTGTCGATAATCCCGCCCAATAGCCTTCCTCATGCCTGACTGAATACGGTTGGAGAGGATTTTTTCCAATGATAGAGCGGCAATATCTTCTTCCGCGGACCGTGAGCCGATCCGGACTATCTGGTTCGTAATGCTTGCGTGAAGTACATTTTGAAGAAGGTGATCGAGGGCATGATTAGTGAAAGCAATGAGGAGGATAGGGCCGATATTATTTTCGATCAAAACCCGGAGGAGTTCAACACCAGTATAAGACTAATATGTGTCGCTCAGCATGATGTAGCGAAATCAAGTGAATCAACACACCTTTCCTGTCCCGGGAGGTCTGTTTAATTGATAAAATATGTCCAATGTGGTTAGCAGAGCACATAGTCGGGGAGTCAGGGAAGTTTACTCACCCTTGTATCAAAGAAACGCAGCTCGATAAAGCTCTGATCGTTGCATCGGCCTGACTAGGATCCAACCTACTCCCGATTTTGAGAGCTTCGCATGCTGCAGTCTTTGACACCTCTGACGTAGGGGAGAGACGGAGTGGTTTCTTGTTACCCAGAAAAAGGCAGTCGAGCTTGAAAGCGAAGTTTGGCATAGTAGTGTAGACAGGAGGCTCAACATCAATGTTGTCGAGTCTGCCTGAGAGAGGATGGGTAAGATATTTGGAAAATGGAATGTCGCTTGGAACCACGGTCTGCAAGGTTTCGAGGAACGGACGGATAGACTCTAGCAATATGGGAGCTTCGATAAGATATCGTTGGCCAGGTGTGGGATATGGGGACTGTAGGGCCTGTACAATTCGGGCGTCAACCTCTAAGTCGAAAAAGGAGACTCCAAGTCGTAATTTGATTGGTGAATCCCTTGAAGACTTGATCAAGTCCTCCATTTTACTGGTAACTACTCCGAGATATACCTTTATCTCGTCTCCCTCGATCCAAAGCAGTGCCACAAGACCACCCTGCATTAGGCGTCTCTTTCCTACACTCTCCCAGTATTGCGCTCTTTGTGCTGAACCCCCTTCCCGGGCTCTCCCAGCCGGAGTATCGAATATGATGGTCGAGAATATGCCAGCGCGGCTATGACACTCCAATGATTTGAAAGTCACGCCCGTATAGACGCTAAACATCACCGATTCCTGAGAATGACGATCGGGTTTGTAGAGGCCACCTCTCTTGCGGATAAGTTCGAGGAACTGAGTGGTTTTGCCTCGTGGTTGCTTGAGTTCATCGAGAATAGTGTATATAGCTGATTTTATTGGGCAGCTAGAAATCCAGTGGGTTAGGTATCGAGACGCAAGAGGTATAGATCCCACTTACGTCAGCTCCTCCCGCAGGAGTCTGAATTGAATATCCAATACCCGTTCCATGCTGTCACTTGGTAGATGATGGCGAGCACCGGGTACATTGGCTGGTAAATAATTGGGGGTCGTGGATAGCATCTCATCGTATGTGGGTGCAATACGAATGTCGGAGATGTTCACCCGGTCGTTGTCGTGACGAACGCCATCCGCGGGATTAAGACGGTATTCGGCCCCAGGACCATCATACGTATACTGAAGTGAGTTGAGTAAAGCCTCGTCCTTCGCCCCTCCGATACCTTCACCGAAGGCTGGACGACTGACACGACGGAAGGTACCCCCTTCGGCATGATCAACAGCACGGCGTAGATTTCTGAGCTCTCTCGAAAGTTGATCAATGAGCCATTTTCTAGTCCTTATGTCTGCTTTGGTAATGGAATCTGTGAAGGGAGATGGGTCCTTCATGACCAAGTTTGACCATGTCGTGAACCAATCCTCCAGGGACTGCACAATGGAAACGAAGGTGGGCTTGCTCGCAACTGCTTGCTTGAATCGGGTGGCGTATCTGGAAAGGAACAAGTTCAATCTCGAAATATTAGTCATTACTAATAAAGAAACCACTCACGCGTAAAGCACAGTGGTTAGAGTACTGAAGACCTCAGTTCCGGAGAGAGTTCCGTTGGTAGGATCGGCCTGTTCTACGAACGAATGCGACCCCATCAATGAGGGCATGCATTCATTCAACGCTTTGACGATGTTATCAAAGTTCTCGTCAATGAGTGAGTAGAGGGAGCTACAGGATGGCATCAGTATATATATTCATCACTTGAACTCAATTGTCTCACTTGATCAAGTGGTCAAGAGCTGAGCGAGTTACAAAACTCGAGGAAAAGAACTGTAGGCAAAGAGTGTTAATATGCGGTAAATGGTCTTGGAAATGGGCGCATCTCACCATTAGCACACGAACAAAGCCTCTCTGAAATGAAAGAGTATTTCTGATGCGTCCTGCGTTCGGAGACACAGGCTCAAAACGCAGGACATCTCTGATACGAAGGAGACCAGTCCCTTCAGGCTACGGATGGGACCATCAGAATAACCAAATCATGTCAAATGTCTGTGAGTATCTTACCTCAGCCATTTTTATCAAGAAGCTCTACAGTACCATTTGTTAACAACGATAAATGGAATAGTATAATTAATACAGCGTACCTGGCCATCCGTAAGATCCTTCAATAATTGGAGTGAATAGCTAGCAAGGCAAAGCTTGGTGAAAATCATAGCTCACCCAGTGTTTTTCATTCGCACTGGCAAGCACTTTAACGAATGAATATATGTCTTGAGCAGTGCAGAATTGATAGTCGGGACGCAAAAATCTGGTCATATGGTTGTGCGCTTCAGTTGGTGACATGTGTTGCTGTAGAGCCGTAAACACATCGGTGCTAGACTCTGCCACATCCTCCAAGCCTTGCGGTGTAAGAAAATCTGAGCGTGAGCTAATGATACCATTTCGATTGGTAGTTTGATTGTCTGAGCGTGACATGTGCTGATACTTGCAATCGAAAGGTCCTCTTGAACAAGATCCTTTTTCCCAGAAATCTTTGCAGGTACCATATGGAAGCCCTGCTGGTCTCTGAAATCCCGCTCTCGCGTTGGTATTTTGCGCTGGTCCTTTGGAGCGAGGACCTTTAGCCGAACCCTGGGGATTCGTACTTGGTGAAGGGCGAGACGAGTTTCCTGATGAATTTCCTGAAGGTTTAGCACCTGCACCGGCTGGTCCGACATGTCGCAGAGTACACTGGTTACCCTTGGTGCAACCGTTTGGGTTGTGGATATGAGCGCGACATATTGGTCGTTTAGGTGGCATTTTGCTGCGTTGCCACTTGTTAGCAAGGGAAGGAAAAAAAGAACACAGCACGTACAAGCTGAAGCCCCGTTTTATAACCTCTACTGATGGGGCCGTAATCGATATGGGTCATGATGTGCGTGCGTTTGCTTCTATCTAGAAACGAGGATCAGGAGTTGTCATACACATTCGCGCCGAAAAGAGGAAATAGCTGCCCAAATCGAGGTAAAATTATGTAAATGAGCCGGGTACAATTGATGCGAAAACGTTGGCACCTGTCTAACTCCCACCCCATTTCGCATTGATCCTAATTAAATCGATAGACCTGTGAGAGGCATGTTAAGAGATGTTGAACGTCGTTAGTGACAACCAGGTCCGTCACTCGTCAAATTTATTTCAAACATGTAGAAAACTCTAAGCATCCCGTCGTTCGAAGCAAAAACTCAGACAATGTGGTGCATAAAGAGACAACTGCTGCTTAGGTGGTACTTAGTGTTGCCGCGAGGTGAGGCGAGGCGAGTTGAGGCGGCGACCTCGAACATCTCGATATTTTCGAGTTGTCACCTCTCTCACCTTTGAGGTATCTGTTGAGGTGCGGAAATAAACGGAAATAAGCTTGGGCCGATAAATCCACCAATCGGGACTTCTGGATTTGAACGCGCCCGAGCGCATGATTACATAAATATGCTTAATCCGAGATTCGGTGGTTCTCGTGACCAAAATGGCGCATCTTTCTCCCCGTCGTGGCGCCCAACATAGAGTGGGAAAACCTCGAACGACCCTCGAAACGACCTCGAGGTACACCTCGACCTTGCCTCGCCTCGAAACAAATCGAATTTTTCAAGGCAAGGCAAGGTTCCTCTCGAGGTACCTCGACCGCGGACTTTCGGTTCAAGAAGCCCATGCAGCGCACCGCTAACTCCGAAAATGGACACGTCAGCATGCTGAGTCAACCGAAACCAAGAAATCAGGACCATGGCAATTATGTAATATTAATTTCCTCAAAGAAACACCATGAAGATCCTACCCACACCCATGGAGACCGTTCAACGCATCCACTTTTTTCTCTTCTCCTTCGTACCTCACATACGACTCAAATCCATAGAAACCCGATAAAGATGAACGATGAAGGTGGCTTCTCCTATTGAAGCAACGACAGCAATAGTCATGGAGAAACTCGCCATACCGAATTTCCACATTAACCAATTGTCGGAATAGCATTGCCGTAGGGCTGCTCACCAATGCACTCTTGCAAAAGGCACATGGGCAACTTCTTCCTCGATTTTAATGAAGAATGTGAACATCTTGTCAAGTATTGATGGGATATGGAAAGTGTCTGATGGGATATCCCGCTTGGGACTACCTCGTAGCCTCAATGACCCCCAGAGTGACCGGATCGTCGTTTCTCCGCTTGATACGACACTGATAGGTATCCCGCCTACTGGGTGCGTTTTTACCCTACCAGCGTTAGGTGGTGGTACACCGTTCAAGGGAGGTGAGCATTCGTGATTTTTGGATTGTGCGGCCATTCATTTGCTAATATCAATCACTTGACTTAGGTATACGGGATTAAGAAGGGTTAGACCTTGTCTGCGTGATGGCTCATTCGAGCAAACGACACATCAGCAATCGGGTGCTGCACAGCACGTGATATTTCCTTCTCATTCAGCTCGTTATATAACCTCATTTGAATTATCAGACCTCAAAAAGCCTATCTTCCCACTGTCGTTCAGCAGAAAAGAGAACAGGTCCTTGTACAACCAAGCCAGCCCGCTTGCAACAACCGCAGCAAACACATGCCGCCCTCTCCTCTCAGGAATCAGGAATCCACTATCAATGGTCCACACAGGAAATAGATCATTGTAGTATATGTCTGTTGCATTCGTATCGAAGAGTGCCCGATTTCAACCTTAACAGTTGTCAACTTCCCATTCCCTTCCATCATCGTGTACTGCATTGTCGCGCACAGGAAATTATGGGGAATCTAGCACACAAAATCGCTTCCCCGGTTTCAAACCATGAACAGATACCCGGTTCGAGACTAGCAACACGGCCTCAGTTTGCTTACCACCCCGACTTCAGCCAGCACCATCTGCCCAACCAACTCTCGTAGAATCATTCTACACGAGTGAGCTCAAAACTCGACTAGACCACGGAGAACCTCTTACGAGGCTCCAGATTGACTGGTTGAGAGCCCTTTCACCCAGACGCCCATTTCCGACAAGCTTGGACGAGATCGTCCTCAGATCGATCGTCATCGATCAGCCTCCGTCCACCCCAAAACTTTCCTACTCCCTTCGTCGTCCAATTATTCGCCTACTTCAACCCAATTAGGAAGAAATCCCTCCATCGAAGATTACTCCCTCCATTCCCATCTATGCAGAAGGCGGTGTTCACGTCGTCAATCGAGAAATATACCTCGTTCTTTCAAACGTCGTTTGTAGTTTGTAGTTTTATGTGGTGTATTTACAACTATGTTCTCTGTTTGATTATATACGTACAAGCGGTTGGGTGTAGATGGTCCAGGGGGCATTGTCAGACTCGAAAATTTCGAGTATTGACGCGCTCCTGGTCCGACTCTAACTCCCGGGAGTTGGGTGTGCTAACCAAAATAGCCGCCCAATTTCCAGGAGGTATGTACGTCGGTGGATGGTGGGACTCAAAGAAAGAGGATAGGAGAGGGCTGTGACGCTAGTAGTCGCGGGACGTCGACGTATCCGACGATCTTGGTGATCGTTCGGATTGTAGAGTTGATGTTCTCACGGTTCATTTGTCCACGAGGCAGCGCACTACTCGCCTTCCCTCTTAGTGCTTTCATAATGGTTCCCCATCAAGATGTTGGGATGGAGCTAGTAGAACAGGTCCTCCGCTTGAATTCGTCTTGCATGATTATCAGCAGCACGGAATGATACACAATACCGCACAATTGATACCAACTAAGACCAGCTTCGCTGATGCAAGTTGGATGCCAGGATTTGAAAATGTTCAGTCTTTCTTCCTCCAATCACATGGGCATAGAAACGTAAGTCTTTGGTTGCCGAACTGACCCAAAACCTTATCAAGCTCCTACGTAGCTCTGCATTCGCTCCCTCACATCAACCAGCTCAAGTTCTCGGACTCGCAAGTGCTGTCAGGTTTCTGCCTACGGTTATGAGCTCACCTATCCATCAATAGAACGACCGTTTGGCACACCTGATCGTCCAGTAAGATGAGCTCATACAATCGCCTTCGTATGCCATTTAACCACCCAAATCCTGCTCCATTGATATTCCATTCGTGCCCATAATCACGGGCCAAGCACTCACTCAGCCAGCAGCCGTGCCGACACCAGTTCATATGTGCATCGAAGTATGAGTTCACCATTCGAGGCATAGTGTTTGGTTCCTGACATCCTCGGTTCATCTAACTCCTCCCTTCACACTTCATAACGCCTTTGACTTCAATCCCCAACTTGTAAGATTTCCAATTTGTAAGGGATTTCGTCGGACTACCTTCAATTTGCTACGACTTATAGGCGTAGTATATTTTCTTCACATGAGTGTCCTCATCCTCGGACACTGTCTGCTGTTTGTTGTTCTTCCATCTTTATTCCTCTTTTGTCATTTATCGTTATAAGCTCAGCATTTAACCGCACACATGCCAATCCTCTTGGTAGCGATCGCTCTATATGTACTAAATTTGCTCCTGGTAATAGCTTTTCTATCCGTGTGCTTCTCCCTGTTTTCTTGTTCGTGTTATTCAGCGATTAATTTATGTATTATCTCTCAAGCGTCAGATCTAGAGCTATGGTTGGTCAACGAATGTCATTTAGCCAATAAGCAGAGTACATATCTTTTAGAGCCAACTAGGATGTAACAGGTCAAAAGCAAAAATAGTGGACACATCGGCCGAGTATTCCCAGACGATGTGCATCCGTTATGCTTTGCGATCATGTAAAGTGCTGCAACAGGATGGTCACTGAGTCATATATACTCTTCAAGGCCAATACGCTTGCTGCCTCTACTCAGTACTTACGACCCTTCGTAACCAATCATGGCTTTTCAAGTAACGAGCACAAAATGAGCAGGGTGCCTGCCAGCGATGCTCCGCCCGTTTAGATAGGATACTTGGGGAAGGAGACCGTGATGCTTCGTTTGACCCAGGTGCGCACAAGGCGTCTCTCTTCGTGCGTTCCCCAGCTTTCAAACACCAGTCACCCGCCCAACTTAATCTGATAACCTTATGATACATGATTGTCTTGTTGTATTGCACTGGAAAGTTACCGGTATAAGTACATGGTGACCATGAAAGGTCTCGTGTCCTCGTATCCATAGTGGACTGCTACCCATCACTGCGCAATCATACACCCCGGGCCCAAGGCCACGGGCTTGGTCCAGCACCCAAACTTCCGAGAATTGCTTCCATATCGCCTGCAGAGCGATTATCGCTTCTAAGGGTGTGACTATTGCCACCAATAGTCGCACCACAGTCTGGGCATCGAGATGTTTGCATCGCACCACCGCACTACAAAACGATTAATCATGAGCCAATGGTAGACAATCAATATTATCACATACCTCCCCGATGACGTAGATGTGACCATTCGGACATCGATAGAAGTGGCCGCGAGTAGCTATAGGTCAATATGCTTCAATAAGGATGATGGTGATCATGGAGTGGATGCCTTATGGCTTACCAAAGCTATGACCCTCAGCGGCCATGAGTGCCTTGATGACCTCTCTCTTCTCCTCCGCTGTGACTTCACCCCCTTTACGTATTTTGTCCATCAATGTGTTCCATTCATCAATAATTCCTTCCATATGCACCGTAAAATTTTGGGCCAACCACAGCTGTTGCGTTGGATGTCCTCCTGTCGCATTCCGAAACATGCTCGATACCTGAGCGAGCTTCATTTTTGAATTAGCGAGGTGGGTTTTGGAAGTTTCCATCAGCTCCTTGCGTCTGGATGGTCCGACAGGTGAAAGTTGTTCTTTGGCTAAGCGGTGTAGGAAGAGGTCGAGTTCAGCTTGTATGAAAAGAAGGCTGGATTTGACGACTTGACGATGCGTCTGAGATTCTGAGGCAATCTTTAGAGCTATCAGGGTATCGTGATTTATGGATTCTTGAATGAAAATCACGAAATCCATCCAACATTCAACGACCCCCTTGTGCTTTGTGACGTATCGATCCTTTATCTGTTCAGTCCAGAGTCCTGCGACCTTGATTAATGACTCGCGAGCCTCAATGGACGTCCAGAAGGCCTCCACTGCGAATCGCTTGTCTGCTTTAGGAGGTACACTTCCGCACTGGATTTTGGCCTTCTCCATAGCTATATCTTCGGGTACAACATCAGTAGGGAGCGGAGCTCGACCATGGAGGAACTGATCCATGCAGTGACGGTACAGAGTGGATAGAGCTGCTTCATAAGCCGCACCGTGGGCGGATCGACGGCTTGCCACCGTACTGCAGGCTTTGTAAGAAGTGAGAATGAGCTTGGCGGTAGGGCCCCAAGCCTTTGCAAGTGAAGCTGGAAGTCCGTGAACGCGATCAATCTGCTCGAAGGCAGCAATGCCAACTGGGGAGTTGGTGTTCCGCTTGAAGTAGTCGCGACGGACTTTTGCACTCTGCTCTGAATTCAGAGCTTGCACGTTCATGACGTCGTCAGGTATCTTTGTCATAGCGTTGACGACCCATGTCTTGATCTTCTCCATATTCAGCGAGTTGATCCGTCCTTGAATATCCTTAAGAGTTCTAAGCATGCTATTCGCAAGGTTCTGACAATTGGAAATTTCAGCTTTTGGGTATTCAGAAGTCATGCTGTACTTACCTGCTCGGAGATATCAAGATCTGCACCCTTGAAGACCCGTCCATACCGTTTAGCTGTTATCGGGCC
>WSTZ01000568.1:0-14437 GCA_019632295.1 Tulasnella sp. 418
TGTTTGGTGTAATCTGCCACCATGGTCACTCACTTCGATACGGCCATTGTAAGTTGAAGTTGTTGTGGCTCACTGATTTCATCCATCTCTGACAAATTAAATCACATCCAGATACCAGCTATGTATGCTTGAATGGCAAGTGGTATTTAGCGGATGATCACAACATCGAACAAGTGAGCGAGGACGTAGTTGCGGTAAGCCCCGAATGAGCATTAAAACTTGAAGCGAGGAACTAATTCAGTAATTATCTCAGCGAGCTCAAGCGTATATGCTATTTTACCGCCGTGTCGACTGAGTTCAACCAATGTCAACATGTCATCACCCGCGCCTTTGCCTTGATTTCGAACCACTTGATGACAGGTGTCATTCGTCTTGAGGGTGACGAATAGCTGGCATAGCTTCTGGCGCGTTTATCACATCAAGCTCGTGACGGCTTCATTCATTCGTCTCATCCCACACCATCACGTTTGTTCTTTCGTTGTTTTCACTTGACTCACTGGGATTCCGTCTATTCTTCATCAATGTCGCTTTGTTGTCTCATTTCTGTCTCTGCATGTATTTATTTGATTTGTACTGGTTTCACTCTTCGTCTCCGCCTGCATGTATTTATCTGCAAGTTTGTAGTCTGCTCTCGATCTCTGCATGTATTTATTTTCTTTGTACTGGTTATTCTTTGCATCTCTATTTATGTTATTGTCTGGATTGTGTGTGACACGGGCACATATGCATAAAGTTCACGATGACACTACGTTGTGGACTTGTTTTACTGTTGTGAGATGGTGCAGACCGCGGAGGCGTGGGATCTCCGCAGTTCCGGAGGTTGATCCCACCACCACAAACCAAATACCAATTTTTCTTACCACATGTTTCGATCGAACAGATATGCTTCACAATTTCCGCCAGGCCAGTGATCTGACTTCAATAACGGTCTCAGAACTGATAGTAACTTTTGTAATGTTACAGCTGTTACATTAAAGTTCTAGTTGTATGGCACTGGGCGCCATAGTAAGTCCAATGCTGGTGACTAAAACATTCCTATATAGCAGGAAACAGTCGAATAAATCCTAGCCGTCCTCTGTATACTCCAATGGGTCCGACTAGCAGCAAGCTCCAGACGTCCAAGAGCAATCGGGATTTTCTGATCAACCCGTCACAGGTCATTGCTTTGGTCTTGAATCATTTCACGTAGGATCCAGTGAGAATCGTTAAATCAACATTCATATATCCAGTGGCTAGTTTTATCGACTTGTGGTAAATCACAAGGTATGCAAATTCAGAATGTATTCGTGAGCAAGTTCCAACTTGTTGCTTGCAGCCAAAAATCCACTCTTAAGTTGGTCCGCACAGCTTTCAGTTGCGCATGATGTTTATAGAGTATGCAAACACTCAACATACGCCTTAAGAGATCTCATTGGCGTGGCAGCGGTGCGCCAAAGGCCGGTCGCGATATCTGGGCCTGGACCGTTCATCATGGACAAAAAGCCAACTCAAGAAGAAAGCGCCCTGGCATCTGGTATTTGTCCGATTATGCTTCCAATGATCTCGGTTCCTGGTTGACGGTACCAGCGAATCTATCAGAGTATATTTGGGATAAATGCCTGTCAGAGGATAGTTTCCGATGCATCAGGTCATCAAATGTCATTAGGACCGCTTTTGACAAACAAGCACATGGGCTGTGGTGGCTTGGGGGAAGTAAAACGTGGTCATGGTGAGTATTCACTCAGTTATTTAAAGTTCAAATGCACTTATGAAGTCATGCCACGTTAGACTGAAGCTTTGAAGATAGCACCTCCAGCTTATCATTGCATGTCAGTTGAGCTAGCTTGTGATAACGAAGGGATACGATGTTCGGTTCTAGAAACATGTCATGACACAAAGAGGAAGACTCAAGCCTGTACCTTGCGGTGATCCGCAATGGCGTGATAATAGTGAGTTGGCTCCCATTATCACAAGGTGATAATAGAAATTAAACACCGGAATCTCGTGGCGTCAGCTGGACAGGGCTGTCAAAGGCATAGCCTAACCCGTAACTTTGATCGAGTTAAAGCTTCCGGACATAACGGAGTTGCCACCAGCCATTTGTTCCATTTGGGAGATTTCCAAGATAGAAACTAGAATAATTTACGGTGCCGGAGGAGATGGGTCATCCTACCAGCTTTGTAGAGCCGAACTCGCTGCTATGATGTTGGAACTATTTCCACTCCATCCAACATGGAGACGTTATGAATACGTGAGGAACTAGTTCTTGGAGAACCTGCAGCAATGATTGCTTGGCGGTCATTATTATGCAACAGAGTATGGGCTGGCCACTGCCTTCACCTCACTTGTTACTTATCGGACTTCGCGTCAACAACTGGGGTGTCAACTCGGTATAAAACCTTCTACGATGGAAAAGACACTTGCCGCATGCTTTCTTTGCCACGTCTCAAAGGTCCCAGACCTCCGCAAACACGGAAGAAGCCTTTTATCAGAAAGTAAGAAGATTCTCCAGGTCGTCTCCTCGTTTTATTCAACCAACTCCTGGTTGGATCTCGGACTACCATGGAAAAACCACTCCCTCTCGCCAATTTCACAGTGCAAGATTTTCCTCCCGTGGGGTTGTATTGCTTTAGCACCAGCCCGAACTTGAATCCTCTTCAAGACCCGAGGCGGCTTACAGGATGCTACGGCATCTGTCCGAACCCAGCAGTGTCAGGTTTGGGTCTGCGAATCAGCATTTATGCACAGACGATTCTTATTCGTAAGTACAAGCTGTTGCTGAACCAGAGACCTGCCTGAATTACTCTCGCCCAGTTTTACTAGCTACTATTGCTCCTAAGCATGGAGACATTCGGGCCGCTATGATATCTGGTAACGCGACTTTACCTGAGACTTGCTGTTACAAAACCGCCCATTGATAATAATGGAAACCACAGCTAGCGTTACGACACTTACTGTCGTAGCTGCATCTATAGCGGAGTATCGCAACAATGCTCTGAGTTTTCATCACACCACTATTGTAATCAGTACGTGTAGCGTCGTTCTGGAGGCTAATTGGCCTGACATTGCTGCTGATATATAGATCTTGCCAATTTACCTACCATGGCTTTCCTCGCTTCTATTATCCGGCTTCGGTCTCTCAGAGTTGTCCCATTTGGTCCAAGGCTCTTTTCATCATTGATCATTTTTGTTCAGTTTGCGGGCGCCATAACATTAATGGCCCTGGCAGGTATGCTTGTCTCAACCGCTCTGGCAAAAAGACAGACTTTTCTAATGATCATTCAGGTGGTGTCTCATCTACCGTGAGGAACATGAACTGGAGAGTTGCGCAGGTATGTGCCCTTAAGTACTGTTCTTATGCAACGATGCTGAGTCACGACGTTTTACATTAGCCGAGCTGCAATTCGAAGACGGTGGTTTCTATTCTGAAATGGCACATTAGCTTATGGCCATCGGCATTGTCTGAGATGGAAACCCCTTATAGCACTGCCATCCCTATCCTCATGTTATGGTAGGTACCTGTTGCACATGGCTGGATACTTCAATAACGATAGACTGCTCATAGCCTGTTGCTACTGTTTCTTCCGTTGGCGATCTGTATCTTCATGCTGTGGAAATCTCAGGGATCACGCCTGTCACAACTCTTCACCATGCATGCGCGGGAAGCTCATCTGTTCAAGCGAGTTGAGTTCACTCCACCTGTTAGACAACCAGATACTCACATCATACCGCTCAGGGATTACCCATCTGGAAGCGACTCGTTATTGTGTTCGGCACATCTGTGATGCTGGCATGGGTGGCCGCAATAATCATAAGCATTGAGTATCAGATAAAGCAAAACCACGTGCTACCAGGTGAAAATCACTTGACATATGGGCAGGTCAGTCACCAGTGTTCCTTCACTAAGCGAGAAAGATCTAATCTCATATTACTCAGATACTCTCCCTTATGATGATTGGTATACCTCTGGGCAACTGCACCTCTATTGCGATCCAAGCACTCATGGAGACAACTCGCGGCAGGAAAATACTTGTAGCGTGTCGCATTCACCAAGTTTTTGGGCTTCAGGTCCCTCCACCGAGGAGACTTGCTTTACCCGCTCGACAAAATAGCGGGTCGTCCCATGAGATCGAATCAGGGGAATATGAAGCCGTGGAGCTGCATTCTCCCGATGATCAGAGGGGTAGTCAATATTCTTCTGGGTCATCAACGGAGACAAGGTTGGAAGTCCGGCCCCTTTTGGGTCCTGCCAATCGAGTCTTGCTTGAATAGAAGGCAAGAGGATTAAGTGCTTGCTGCAAAAGGTAGGTCGCAGATTAACTGGAGCCTCGAACGTGTTCATGCAAGCATACAAGGGTCTATAATATAACATACAATCGAATGTAGAATACGATTTTCTTGACTGCCTTTAAGAGCTTTACGTGAAGTTCACAACAAGCCGCGTGATACTGAGCGTGGCTAAGAATGCCAATAATGGGATTGAATAAATAATTAGTCCTTGAATCTACGATTATTCCAGGTCGAAGTCCTCGGGCTCTGGTTGAACGCCATCTTCGGACCAGAGTTGCAAGAACTGGGAACAGGGCCCGAATCAGTATATGTGCCCATTCAATTGCAACAGTCACTCAACTGTTTGTTTTTGCTGAATTATGTCATCCTTCAGCAGAATTGGCTTGACAGCATATGGCATCCTCTCCCACGATAGAGTGAGGTCAGGTTTCCTTTTTACGACCGCCTTGTCGCCTATCGTGCTTTTCTTTCCGGGAATCCATTTGGAGCATTTGCTGAAAGGTGTAGTGTTAGACATGCGTAAACTTTGAGAGCTAAACGATACTTACTCCTCGGAAAGCCCATACAAATTTTTCAAATGTGTCTTGAGTACTAATATCATACCCATGACCACCGAAGCACGAGCCATTGCTAGTTCATCCTCATCACTGGGGGGTGAATGGCTGAATGGCGCGGATGTTTCCGCAGGATCTGTTGAGAAATATAAACCATCTACCTTTGTCTGTTTTTAGCTATCGGAGACTCACTGTCACAATTGACGATATTATTCGCAATCCCATTTGGTTGTCCAGCTTGGGAAAGCGATGACGAAAATGCCGCCATGATATGCATTCCAGCGACTGAGAGCACTGAAGTCAAATGTTTGATCACGGTTAGAACCTCTTCTTGGGTTCTATAATCGAGGGCGGACATGTTTTCGGCCATGTAACGACGATAATCGACCTCAGTCTACAAATGTGAAATAAGCCCACGAGGCTCATCTAAGGCAATTTTGAAAAACTGACCTGAGTAGTATTTATATGGGTAGCATCCAGATCGAAACACTTGACCACGGCCTTGAGGAAGTCTTGTCTTGCTGGCCGTTTTTCCCTCACTAGCGAGTACCAATGATGCAGTAGCGCGGTAGGCACCGGATCGGGTCGGAAACCTTGGTTTAATGATGGGGTTAAAAGCACAGTCATCGCTGAGCATGAGATCAAATCACCTTTGACACCTTCAGGAGATATTGTACATTGATATTCGAATGACTTCTGTGTGCTTTCGAGATAACGGCTATTGACTAGCGACGAATGTTTGTTGTACAATATTGCATGCAGCCCACTTGCTTTATTGCTGAGGCTGTTGTTAGGACTCGTTTCAAGTGCCACTAGCACAGGACGGCACTGCGATTACGAAAGTATTCAGCCGATCGCCCTAAAACTACATGTGAGAGAACGTACCTGAAGCGGGTGGGCCAGTCCCTGTTTGATGGTGAACGCGACAATTTCGACTGCCGAGGCCTGGATTTGTGGATGCCGACTGAGACATGCCTCGAGAATTTGTACTAGATATCTCTGAACAATAGCTGAGCTCACGCTTGGAAGATTGACGAATTAGCTGTATCAACTTAAACTCAGCAAACTGAGTACCATACCCAGATTCTGCAAATCCACCAGTGTTTCCAACGAGCTCCTCCATATTCACATTTTTTTTCGTGGAAGTCTTTCCTTGGTTCGCTGAGAATTTGCCATGAGCTTGGTGATAGTCATTTGTATTCGGCTTCTCACCTCGTTGCAACGTAGTGTGCTTATCAGACTCTGATACCAAAAAGTCCTGCATGATCTTCAACACGCGCCCTCGAGACTCTTCTTCTGGTGACTCGAAGATAGCGTCCATAATATCTGCCGATGTCGATCGGGTCATCAGGGTTGGCTGGGCCTTGAACAACGTGCCTACGAAGGTATTAAAATAAGGATAGACACATTCGTGCAAGGGACTCACCTAGGCATCGAAGAACAGGCGCGCGAATACTTGCTTCCGTGAACGTATTGTACATCGATAGCAGTGTATCATAAATGTGCTCCGGAATCGGGCCCTATGAGGAGAAGGTTAGATTTATAATTCCTATGTCCAGCGAAAGTGCTAACCAAGGAGACGGAGTCAATATCGGGTGCTAAATCTGCAATAGGATGGTCAGCCAAGACTAAACAAACGTAGTTTGCAGATCGACTAACCCGGCTTTTCATTCCGAAGACGGTCAAAGTCACAATTCTCGCAGAGTAGGACCAGCATCCAAATTACAATAATTAGGGCACGTTGTACTGGGCCCACCACCGTTTCGGGTTGCGAGGTGAGTTTACGAACACGGGCTGGGTCAAAGAATGAGCTTCAAGATAAAGATAACGGTGAGGAAATTGTCGCACCATTGCACGATTTCAATAACCCCGTCAAGCGCGCAAGATCTTGAGTGAGGTGCTGAACTACAGTGCAGAAACAAGCGATACAATCTTGCAGCGTCTAAATGTCGTGATTGATAATCAGTATGACGTAGCAATCTCGCTCATATAGGAACATACCGCAATAGTCGGGGGCTTCTGAATCCTCGATGCCAGAGTAGATTGCAGTTCTTGCGCAAACTGAGACGCGGTCTTTGGGAGCTGGGGAATGCAAGCACAGTACACTTTGAGGATATAGTCTGCGATCATCTGGTCCTCTTTCTGCAGCAATCATCAGTTTCCTTTAATCATGCGATACGGTGAGAAATTACGGACATTGGTAGTGTTTTTAAGGTAAGGCAATAAGCTCTTGGCATGGGCGGTTGTCATCATTGCAGGATGTGCAGCGACAAGAAGATGTACAGTTTTGATACAGCTCACAAGGTTCTAGCGAGTACAATTAGCCCAAAAGCATCCGAAATGATATCTAACACTTACGAAGCCAGGATAGCTTTGTCCATCGACTAGACTGTTGATGAGGGCATCGAGAGTTTCTTTGTATCTCTCCAGCACGGTGGATTTTGCTTGAGATCCTTCCTTAGAAGCCACCACCTAATGACAATCGAGTCAGCGAACGAAGCTGAGGTGAGAGGCTAATCGTACCTGATGTAATAGATCTTCTACCGGGGAATGTCGATCTCCAAAATTGCCGGCGACGCTCATAATTACGAATGCGGTAGATCGGGCTCGATTCTCAACTTGCTCTTCCTTGCTTTCCTCAGGTCCAGCTGAGACCCGTATCCGTTGGGTGTTTTTTGGGTTTGAGGGGAGCGTAGCTTCTCCAAACCAGAGTTCTTCCAGAGTTTTCATAGCAAGCTCCTACATCGGGGAAATATATTAAGCACTACGTGAGATCATGATTGTGAAATCTAGCTCACCTTGACCGTGTCATCTTCATCTGACATCCTTGACACGAGTTTCGTGCAAATGTCAACCTGCCTTGAGCCATCACTTTCGAACATGGAATATAATGTCCTGAGTAGCTTGATAATGCGCTTCCTGACACCGAGACCAGTGTCCTAAGAAAACTGTTAGCTATGGAACAAAGACGACATCCCGTTCTGGTAACATACCACAATCCGAGTAGCAATAACATCGTAATAATCATTTGCTAGATCAGGCAGCTGTACCACATATTTGCCAATCAGATCCACAGCAGCATCTCGAACAGCAGGCGATTGATCAAATAAGCGATGTTCGATGGCACGACGGACATTGGACTACAATCTTCGAATCAGCTACTGATTGTCTTTATAGCGTGGTGAATACTTACATTTCTCAAGGCGTCAGGATCAGCAAGTAGTATTTGACCAAGGGCACGCAACCCTTTTGTCCGCACGAAAACAGCAGGAGCCTCCAGCGAATTGAGAACTGCATTCATGATGACGTCGACTGCACTGGTGAGTCGATTGGATGCTCCGAGCTCGTCAGCAAGGGCATCAAGTCTAGCAACCTCCTCGTCATTTCTATTGGAGTCAAATTAGTCAAGAATTTCATAAGCGCCAAGTGCATCGTCATACCCAACATCGAAGACATCAGCGTGAGACTGCTTCCAAACGTCTCTGAGGGTGCTCTGCAAGCGTACGGCCAATTTCCAGAGCTCTTGATAGTCAGGTGAATCTTCCTCCGCCTCTGACATCTTGGATAAAAGAGAGTCGCAGCGCATCAGTGCCCTGGCAAGTTCTTGTCCCCAGGATGCCGCCGTGAGTTCTTGAGCGCTCTACCAAAGCAAAATCGGGGTCAAAGCTGATCAATCATTTAAGGATAAGAAACAGTTACATCATAGGCCTGGTCCTCTGATGAGCGCTTCATGAGGTGGCCAGAGACATCCTCGTGAGCTGCGATCAATCGTTCCAGTTGTGCAAGATCTATGGAAGCCACAATCTTGATGTCATGAGAAGGAGGTCTGGATCAGCCAAGGACCAATGATGTCAATGTATCACGCACCTCGTCCATTGAGACAAAAGGTCCCTCCATAGAATCCTTCAGAGTTTTCGCCCGAAGCCAGGTAGTACGAAGACGTGCAGCAATAATACCAAGATGATCCAAGGCAATGCTCTTGGCACCATTGGTATCAACGTTCGTGGAGGTCTTGACATCATCCAATACAGATACCTAGGAAGTCTTATGAGTCTCATTGACAAACAGACGGCATTAAAAGCAAGGCATACCAGGTACTTGGTCACGATACCCAGCACCAACGCAGCTGCAGGCCATTCTGGCCAGTAGAGCACAGTCAGGAGATCCGAAAGCAAGTTATCAAAGATTGCCCGATAGTCCGCTTCCTTGGTATTCTTTGTGATCTTGCCCTTTCCAGACCTACAGAGACAGACGAAATGAGGTCATTGCCTTGTGATGATCAATAGATTTGCTTACCTCATCGTTAGAAATGCAATGATGGATTTTGCAGCACTATTAGCAGAATCAAGACAAGAGTTATACATCCGGATTTCCTGTTAAAACCAAATATCTCCATTGAGAAGCTATCTTTTTTTCGTCTGAAGCCCTCAGAACTCACTTCTTGATCAGTATCGCTGAGAAGTTTGCCTTGACTTTCCGAGATGTTCAGCTGACTAGCTTGCGTCATTAGCTGCATGCGTGCCTTATGGAACCTAATCCCTTCCACTCGGACGTCATGAGCAGAAGTTTGCACCAATTGAAGTAGCAGTGCTGAGACAGTATGAATCGAACGACCATCTCGAAGTCTGTCGGAGGCAAGCGATCTTACAGTCCCATCATTCAAATCAGCAAGAAGACCGCTTACCGAAACTGTCCACTTTTCTGCTTGAGATCGGGAGCTTGTATGAGAGAAGAAAGTATTTCTTCGATGATCCAGGACCTTTGATCCTTGTAATGAGCGAAAATCTTAAACCCCAAATTGAGTAACTCGAATCAACAAAGAGACAAAGCGGAAGACACATACTGTTCGAATCAACGACAATGCCGATAACCTCAGCCCTCTCAACGCTGAAGGTCCGCCCAGCGCCGCCAATACCAACGCAGCCCTCTCCTTCGTCGCCTTGTTTTCAGTTCCCAAATCGACAACGAAGAAAGGACCAATCGCAATGTACACCGCCTGAATGACGATAGAATCTGACATTGCCAAATCCGTTCGTCCCAAGGAAGTGTTGATACGAGGAAAGACTGCGCAGAGCGATTGGAAAATCTCGCCAATGACTTTTCGCCCTGATTGTGCAACATGATCGTTGTCTCGGACAATGTGAATCAAGAGAGCGGAGGCTTGACCTAATAGGAGAATGTAAGCGTCCCGACCCGTTCCACGATGAATAGATTAGGGTTTGAACTTACCATGTAGGTCACTGTTCACCTCAGCAAAAGGATAGACCACTTTTGTCAATTGATTCTTGATGGAAGCCAAGCAACTCGTAATTAATTCTTCCGAATACAACTGAAATCACCAAATTCTATCAGCGATCAAAAGACGGGGCATGAAAAAAAAACCGACTCACTTGTTTTGACAGCTTGTCAGCAGACAAAAGAGCCAAACAACAATCGGCAGCAATGGCAGATTCCTTCGCCATCTCAAGCTCTTTACTCATCTTCTCCCACTGCTCCTCCGTCACATCCAACGAATTCGTTGTATCCTCCTGATTCTCATGTTCCACGGGTTCTTCACCTTCCACCCCTTTTGCGGCTCCCTTTCCACCTGCATTCTTCTTCGTTCCCGCAGATTTCTTCTTGCCTTTCCCTGATTTCGTAGGTGAGGCCACCTCCACAGTGAGCAAAGACATAGACACAGGTGGTCCGGCAAACGGATCCAGATCTTCTCCCAACCTCGCGCTTCTTCCTAGCATCTTCAATATCCTCGACAAAATCTGAGGGTCAAGTTCAGTCAACCCAGCTCGACGAGGTGTAGGTCCAATTTTGCCCGTTTGAAGCCTGATGCGTTTCATAGGTCGAGCCACAACTCCAATAGCTTTAGTCAGCTTGGCCATAATAGCAGAACTTAAAAGCGGTCTTGTATAGTCTGTAGTCAAGCGAGAGAAGAATTGGAAAAATTGATCTTCATCTACTGTAGTCGAATCGGTATCGGCCGGAATAGAGTCTTCGGCTTCAAAGATGTCATCCAGCAGAGTTTGCAATTTTTCTAGTGGACCTAAAATAACGAGTCAATAAACTGAAACAAGCAGTGATGATGAGTCAAACGCACCTCTATCATCTCTATCGCCAGTTCTAGGACCTGTCCCTTTACCACGTTCAGAACGCATCGCAGAACCCAAAGCCAACTCGTCATCGGAAGGCGCATTACCATCGCGGGTAACATCCGAGACTTCACTTCCCATCCTATTTCTGTAAAACTCTTTTCCAAGAGTAGGACCAGAACCAGGACCTTTAGTTGGCGAATTTTTATGCACCGGGTGAGACGGTATTTCCACACAGTCGAATTTCACAGAGCCTGGTGTCCGAGTTGTAGATGAGGAAGGTCGAGAACTGGTATTGCTGTCCACACTTTGGAGACGCTTTACTGTCGGGGACGCGAGCATTTCTTCAGGTTTGCGTTTCCTCGGCGTAAAAGATGGTCGGACAGCAGTTGTCGGATCTCCAAGCGCCAATGGATCAGGGCTTTCATCCGGTTGAAGTTTGCTACCATACAGACCTCCAGATCTTGAACTCGATAACGGCGGGGTTTTAGTTCGTGAAGGGAAGATAGGGACCGAGTGAGACGAAGGCATTGGTGGTTGAGGGGGAGGCTGTTGCTTGTGTGGAGCAGGTTTGACCTCTTGTGATTGCATAGGTCGGGGAGGCAGCGAATGGCGTGGAGGAGTAGGTATCACAACCGCGACAGTAGATTTCTTGGCTGGACCCGTTTTGAGTGCTTCAATATCCTTTGTGACATTTTCCAAGTAACCATTGAAAAAGTCCCTGGATTCTGCTGCGGTATGCTCACGTCTTGCAGGAGGAGGAGGAGCGGGAAGCTGATGTGTCATGGACACTTGAGGTTTTGGGGGTAGATTATGATGGCGGGGTGCAGATCGGTGCTCAGCTGGATCACCAAGTGCCATGCTTAGAGATGATGGGGTTCGGTTCGTAGAGACCCCAGGTGGAAGGGTCATTGGCGGAGGATAAGAATATTGATTAGAAGATAAAAGGGAGGAAGCGAATGCATTAGGCTGGAAACCTGAGGGCGCCCAAGATGAAGCTGATTGTTGTGGTTGTGAAGGCGCGTTGAGCTGCTGGTGTTGGTGCTGGTGCTGTTGATGTGAATAATGATACTGGCTTGGCTGGGATTGCCTGTGGGGAGCATGCGAGCTATGTTGGGAAGAGACATGGTTTTGAGACTGTGGGTGAGAGTATCCGCTGTGAACGCAAAGTAAAATGAACGATTATGAAAGAACAACAATCAGTCAAGTCTACGCGTTATAGAAAGGAAATTGGCTTATTTACGAATGAGAATACGCATGACTTGGCTGTGCAAGTAACGATGTTGCCTGTCGTTGATGATAATCCCAATGCTGCCTCTGCTGTGTTCCGCTGGGTGGAACAGTGGGCGCGGTGAGTTGAGCAATAGGTTCCGCGTATTCTCCGAACTGCGAATATCTGTAACCACCTTGATGATACGATGAATCATATGAAGACGAGCTGTGGTTGTGCGGCTGAGGTGGATGAATGTAACTTGGTGCAGGAGGTGCAGGATAGTCGAGATGACGCGAAACTATTTTTTTCCATGGAAATGTGTAAACATCACAGACGCGTTTATGACGCGACTCAAAGTGCTCACCATGTTGCACTGGAGTAACAGATGCAAAAGGATACATGCTCATTATTTCTTCGGATCTGTGTATTCCTGGCACAGGTCCAGTGGTAGCCAACTCGTGTTGTTGGTGCGGTTGAATAGGTAAATGTTGCTGTCCATTGGTTCTTTCATTGTTGTTGTAATGGTTGTAGCCATTGTGATCATTGGAATACCCGTTGTTCCACTGGGCCATTGGATCCCAAGGAATATATAGGCAAAGGGGCGAATGGCTGGATGTCAATCCGGTCAAAGCCCAAACTTCAAACGCAGACAAACGAACAGACTGTGGGGCTTTGTGATATCAAGGAAAATACCGTCTCGGCCCTGGTACCTTTCTGAAAATTACATTTTAAGGTACAAACGAATTGTAACATCATTCCACCCCTCCAGGAATATTCCCGTAATACACATTCACGAGAATACAAGTATCGGATCCCAGCGGGATGACCATGGGCAACTTCTTTCCTGCTGCAATTCCTTCTTGTTTTGCAATGTCCACTAATCTCTACCCATCGGGTCTGAGCCAAAGTCCGACATCGTGCCTTGACGTAGCAAGGCAAGTACCTTCCACCTGCAATTCGAATTTCAGCTACGTAATAATACACTCCCTAGTTCTCCTCGGTGAAGTTTGTACTGCAAATAACATCCTTCCAATCCTCCAAAGTACCCAAAGTGTTCTCGCAGTACGACTTGACTGTGGTAGACGCATCTGGCCCAAGTGGAATGACCATTGGTTACTTCTTTCCTGCTGCAAACCCCTCCTGTTTCGCAATATCTATCATAACCTCCGCGAGTTTACGCGGATCTCCGGGTTGTTTTTCGTTAAAGGAAACAAGAAAATCCTCAATTGGCCTGGTTATCGGCTCATAGTCCGGGATACGTGAGATATATGGGGTTCGTTTGCCGACGTTGAAGACTGGGGTTCTAATAAAATATCCGGGCTCGATACAGTGGACTCGAATGTTGAATGGTTGCAACTCAAGAGCCATTGTTTCGGCGATCCCTTTTATTAAAGATATAGAATTAGTCGTCATCCCGGGATTGTCACCATCCACTACTGCTAACCTCGAACAGCGAATTTACTGGATGTGTATAATCCACAGTTGATCACCCCATCCCATGAGTACTTCGAGCCGACTTGCAAAATTACTCCTGACTTGCGCTGACGCATGTAAGGAAGGAATGCCCGACAAACGTTTAGGAGTCCAAAAACGTTCGTACTAATCGGGAACGGCATCAGCACACAACCTACGCTGGTTCCCATAATCTAACGTACTTGTATTGAGCGAAGGTCTCCTCAGGACTGCACATGGAGTCAGCAATATAGTAGAGTGTCCCATTCATATTGGACCACTCACGTCGTTTCCTCCATTGTCCCAATCTGAAGGTATGCGGCATTATTCACAAGAACGTCTATGCGTCCATAGATATCTACAGCCTTCTTCGCAATAGCCTTGACATTGTCCAAATTATCGGTGACATCGAGTTGCAAGATGTCTGCACCTTTCTCTTTGAGATCTTGGATCCGGGAGACATCACGGGCAGTTGCGATGACCTTATCCCCTCTGTTGTGGGCAGCAATTGTCAACGCATGCCCGAAGCCGGACCTGCAAGTGAAAATATTAGTTTCTCTGAGATGGGTCAGATGGAGGGGCGTACGTTGTTCCTGTAATGAACCAGACAAGATGAGCAGAGGACATATGGTCTGTCACTACTACGAGGGCGGTTGTATGCGAAAATTTTGGAATCCATTATGCCACAGACCATATATCGAAGATTTGGTGTAGTGATTGGTGCGGTGGGAAGGAGGATATTCATCACGTGACTTGTTTCAGTTGGGCAATCCCACCAGTTGTACAGATGTCAAGACAAAAGGAACAGATCCTTATTAATAGAAGATCGATGACTGTCAGTGACAATTTATTCAGGGTTCAAATAC
>WSTZ01000569.1:0-10508 GCA_019632295.1 Tulasnella sp. 418
CGAGCTGAGTCAGCGAGTCAGGTGAGTGCGCAAAAGCGGAGATCAAAACGTGTGTTCCATTCCGACTCTGAAAAATGGCCATGAAGCACATTGTCATTTCAAGATCATAGTATTACATACAGAGTCATTCTTGACATACAGAGCTTAAGAGAAACAGAATCATAAGGCATGCGTTCGTTATCAAACACGCGTCTGCAACAAATGGCGACGTGGATGGTTCACGTTTAGCATGAATTCGCCTTCTCCAAAAAGACCAGGACCAGCTAGGATGGGGCGCCGGGCCCACTATCAACACTACATGTGAGTCAGTACATCGATAGCTTGCAAACGTCTCACCTGAATAGGATGGTATGGCCAATCAGAAATCGATCGATCATAGGAATTGCGTTCCTCAACATGTCCATTCTCAGTATATGGACGCACTGCTACATCCATAAACTCAATAATCAGCGCTGAACAGCTCAGATGACCCAAAAATCTCACGCGGAAGAGGCACATGAACCTGATAACAACAGGACGGGTCGAAGGGAGGTCTTTCGGAGAGAAGATGCGCGTTGGTCACATGCTTCAAGCTCTCAGGTATCCATTTGCGGGACCGTCGCCTTTGTGATGCCATTGGTCCCAGCGAACGTCTTCCACCTTGTTTTCGATCATCGCCACCAGAAGATGTAGAACGCCCGAACACGTGCGGTTTGAACTCTGCTCCTGGCTGGCGCGAGGTATCAATCCCATGCGTACGCAAATGTCGTTTGAAGTTGCTTCTGACGTTGAAGAGTCGACGACAGGTCAGTACGGTGCATTGCCAAGCTACTTATCGATAATAATCAGCGAACTGGCTGTCATGATGAAGAGCAATTCAACGTACGCTTTTCGCCAGAGTGCACATTTAGATGGGTTTTAAGGCTACTTGGTCGCTGCTAATGATGCCTCAGAGTAAGATGGACGCTCATTTTAATTTTAAAGAGACGGGAAGCTTACGAAGCGTTTGTGACAGAACTACAAGCCAACGCAATGAAATTAAGGTTTTAATAAGAGTTATCGAATTATTAAAGACTCACTTGACACACATGGGCCCTGATTGCCGGTTTAACGCTTGCTGAGGACGGCTGTGCAATGCCGATGTTCGTTGCTCCAAGTACTGTAGGTTCATTCATCAAGTATAATTCCATATTCTCATCTTCCTTGTCGTCAAACGATGCAGGTTCTGAATAGCTATCCGTTGTGAGTTGGTCTTCCTGGTCGTATTCGAAGGTCGCTGCTGGCGGAAGTCTTGGCTCTGATGACATCGGATAGGATGGTCCTGGTAGTCCAACTGGCATGAGAGCGAATGGCCCATCATTATGGCTTATAGGTCTGGTGAGCGTTTGACTTTCGACTGGAGACGTATGAAAGTTGTAATCGACGGCCTCATAGGACGGACTGGTGAATGAAGGATAGGAGGGAGCAGAGGAATAAGGTGTTCCGCAATACGTATTGCTGGTACTTCTAAGCATTAACTCGGGTGTCGATGGGATTATGGGATAGACTTGGTAAGGCGAATAGTTGAATACTTGATCCCTGATGTTGTCGCTGACGAATGACTTCTCCTGGGTGTCTTGTCCCATCTCGACTGGTTCCACTAGCCATTGGACTTGGTCTGTAGCGCCAGCACCAAAGCCCTCTCCCTCAAAATGTGGAAAAGAGGGAGGCTCGCTGCCTTCCCTCTCCGTATCTTCGACACCCAACGTTCCATCCAAGTGAGCCTGGCACCGACAAAGGCCGCTAAAGTCTTGACAACCCATCCACGCTCTGTAGGTGCATAGCAAAGGTGGTTCGATTGCAGGTTCGAGGTACGACGGTGCTTGAAAGGTTTCCCCGCCAATATTGGTATGACTCTGCCTCGCCCATGGATTTACACGGAACGTATGAATGAATTGCTTGATGTGCCTGAGTGCTTCCACTCGCGGACGTCTGGCTGCCTTGCGGAAAGAAAGCTCAGGAAGGGGCATCGGAGGTTCCGCTGGTGTTGGTGTAGGGGCATTGCCTATCATGGGGAAGTACGAGCTGATCGAAGGTATGTCTTGTTGATTCGGCAGAAGACGAAGGGGAGGAAGCACTGAGATATCAGCCATAATTGCAGAAGCAAGTCGTGAATGGATGTGGCGCTCGTCAATTGGAAATTGCTAAAGAATTGGGCACATGTGGGTATTCGCTTCGTCAACGACCGAATTAGTAGGAACTTACTCGAGCGAAGTAATGTTAAGTAGGATGAAATGGTTGATCATTTCCCTGCCAGGATCGTGAGTTATAAAGGCAACACATAGCAAAATCGTAAGACAATTCATGACACCATCCCATAGAATAGAATCTGCTGTCATGGTTGTAGGCTCCAAAGTTGAGGAATCAAGGCTCAATGGAACTCACTAGGACCCTTCTGTGAGGGGCGCTTATGCTTAAACTTGTTCCAACGGATAGGACATCGGGCATGATGGAATGATTTTGGTGTTACGCTCGTCATCGACTGCGTCATCACGTGACAATTTGACGCCTTAGATGGGTCTGCTTCTCTGGAGGACCTCAGATAGAGCTGAAGATCGAGTTTCAGACTCCATATTATTGGTTCGATATACCGAAGTGAGGTCGGAATATAAATAGGGTTCATAAGGTTGACAGTCCGAATTTGGAAAACGAGCTTGAAAATCTTTGCAGCTTTATCTACATAAACCATTCCATGATGTCCGTGCCCCGAAAGAAAGGCAGCGCCGTGTCTATAGCGCCCTATTTGACGTGGAATCTGAGATAGAAAGCGATATGGCCCTTATGTCTCTTCCGCCGGCTAGGAGAATGCACTGAGCATGCAAGCAGCGATTCTCCTGCAACGTGCCATGAGCTACACTCCCTCTAAAGTAGAGACTAAAAATGGAAATTGAGTTTTCCGAATCACTGCCCTGATGAAAGGAACCTTTTTTTTTCCTTCCATTCACGAAAATGGATCAAACAAGAGACAAGTTGCTTGTTGTGAATCAGTGATCACGTTTCATCCTTAAGCCAAGCATCCATACCTGAGAAACACATATAGATCTGACACATCTCATACAGCATAGGCGGCATCGTCGGAGGGCCTTGGCGTGGGGTCGGTGCCTCGGAGCCTTGAGTGATGGATGGAACTGCCGAAGGACTCTGCTCGGGAATTACCTTGACAACTCTTCTGTTGCTATTCCGTAATTGCTTCTGGCAGCGCGTGCCGCCGATGCGCCGAGCTATCTGGGTGTTTAGCATCGGGACGGTCCAACTTGAATGTCGGTCCCTTATGACCGGATGAGAACGCATCAAACAGCGGCTCGACTGCTTGATCCTCCGCTGGGACCTCGGTGTAATCCGAGCTAGTATTAGCCACGTGTGGTCATCGAACTGATCTCGAAACCAATCTTCAGGATCGAGTTGTCCCGATAACCTGGGGACATTCCCTCCAATGCCAGTGAGTCTCTGAATTGCATACTAAGACTGTCGTACGGGAGAGTATTCTCCCATGACCGATATTTGGACGGCAACTTCACGATGTCATCGTCAGACAGCAAGTCGCGTGTATATATCTTTTCATAACATGCATGTTCCTCGGGGAACTCCTAGTCCATAGAATGTGCAACGACCTAGTGTGCTATCTATCATTCCTAGAACTTTGAATTGACGCGTAAGATGATGCCAAAGTAAAGTGAATGCTGCCAGCAATTGAAACAGCACGTTCCCCAGCAAAGGTGTATGAAACAACAGAAGGCAATGCATCTTCAACCAAGTCACTGACTCCATTAGTCGACAAGTCTCTAGGCCGTTGATAAATCCTTCAAAATCTGCACATTCTATTGACCTACCTCAACGGTATGTAGACTATAGGTTGCAGTGAGTGACACCGAGTCAGGATCGGGAAAGCTTACATTATTTGAAGATCGGCGAGAGATGGGAGACAAAGAGACACCGACGACGATTCACTGGAAGTTTTTAGCTGAGTTCCCCGCTTCCACCTTGTAAACCCTTTTAATTGTATGGCCTTCCCCTTCCTGTTAGGGCTAGAACATCGTTGCCGGTGACTTTTCTCGATGTTTTGTATCTGGCGGTTACGCAGTTCGTATTGTGGTGAAATGACCCTTGACGCGTCGCTGATCAGTATAGCAGAATTGAGAAGTCATTCTAGAGGTGCAGTGCATTATCAATGCACTTGCGACGTGACTCCCCGCGGTAGATATCAATGACATCGCATTTTCCCCATGTCCTTCCTATGGTATATCAGGACATGACCATCCCGATGGTAGCTCTGATCCAGTAGAAACCAGGGTCATCAGGGAATGGGAACCGCTTCTCGAAAAACTTAGAATCCCAACTTGAAACTTGATGACAAAAGCCCAGCATCCCAATATCTACCTGCGAGTACTAGTAGTAGATGACGTTTGGATACTCGATCACATACAAACATAACAACCAATTCGACACCATGTTCGAACGAATGACTGGGACACCTTTTTCTAGTTACCACCAGTTTTCCAGACGTTTGGAAGTCTTAGGAAAAAAATGGCCCCCACCAAGATTCGAACTCAGGACCACCCCCAATGATGCCAGAAACTGGCGAACCCTCGAAAGGCCCGAAGGGGGTATCGTACCACTAGACCATAGGGGCCTCTAGTCGGCATTCAACACAAATTACCTATCAAGTGAAGACCGGATCTCCTTATATTTTGTGCGTCTTGAATGTTAAGATCCAAGCTAATGCGATTCCCTGCAGGTAATCTAATGACATGTCCTTAGATACTCAAGAAGACAAGACTTCCTCAGGACAAATTTGCCTCTATGCGTATCCACGTATCTGTCGGGAGATATACCGGGATAGATATCACTGATGGTGTAGCTGTGACATCATTTGGAGTAGGCATTTACAAGGTGGAGGGCTCAGAATATACGCAGCTATTCGTTTGTGAAAGACTATACATGGAGAATATTATATGAAGATGCATCGCATAAACTAAGGTTCATCAAGATGTGGTGCCTAGAGAAGCACAACTCCGCAATGCCCTTCCCTGCCATTATTAATGATCCATGGGCGTGATGGGGTATCAGATCAGGGTCAGTGCCCGACATTTATTAATAGTTGGACTCCTTCGTAATACCTCCATTGAAAGCTCTAATGACAAATGAAAATAGGTTCATATTTTGGTATGATGTAAATCTCCACTCTACTGGCGTTTTCGCTGTTGCATAGTCCAAAGCTTGAGCTTCATTTGATTCACTGAATGGGGTTGAATCACCATCAGCCATCGAAAAGGAGCTTTGTGACGAAGACTTTCAACCCACATTCACGAGAAATGACTCTAGAGTTCATCCAACCCTCCGGGAAAGCACCGATAATCTAAAAAGATGTAGACGAGTAGTGTCATCAGATGTCAAGAACAACTTTCATCGAACCTTCTTATACAGCTCCTTCTTAGCAGCTATCTCGTTCACGAGAGGAATAGAAGGATCCCATGAACTACGATTACGTAGCCATCAGCAACACCATTGGTAGCCGCTTAAGACATTACTCACTGGACAAGAGCCTTGATCCTACAACTCTCCATACACAGGCAAAGCATGCCCCAAGCCCTACTCTTGATATCATCTGTCCACTTGAATCTCTTCTGAGGTGATTGACCTTTTCTGCGTCTCTGGGCAATATAGGCCGAAATACCACCTCTAGCCAGTACTCCCTTCATCTGGTTGTTGTCAGAAACGTCTTCAGAGGCAGCGTCTGTGGCGGATGCGACTAGCGATGCAGCTTCTGAGGTGGATTCCGCAGCGTAGCTGTTGAAAGTGTGCTACATACTGCTTAGGTAACCGAGGTACAATGCCGACGATATAGAGATGTGACGTACCACATCCATTGCTGAATCGCTTATTGTACCACTTTCCGCACCCGAGATACTCTTCTCCGACTGCTCTATTTTCTGCTTTTCTTCTGTTGATGACCATGAGTGCAAGTCTTAGAGCAGCGAATGCAGTGGAAGACTCACCCCATGCGATGCACGCCTTTGCATAGTCCTCTTTCGCCTTCTCAAAGCCATCAGTAGCGATTTGCTTCAGCTCAGCCAAAAGCGCCTCCTGGCGTTCTACCAAGAAATGTTGATGGGTGTTGTACATCAACCTTATTGTAAGTTTCTGTTGATGCCAAGTGAATGGCAGGCAGATAGATAGCGAGGAATAACTCTCACCCTCATCGTAAAGCGGTTGTAAGGAAAGATCAGGGGTAGATAGTCAAAGAACGAGTCGTTATAGTCTCCTATTTTAAGCGCAAGTGTAGCGACTTCTACAAGACTAGCCTTGAGATTCTGAGGGAACTTTCCCCTTTCCCACAGCGCTGTATTTCATAGGCGTAAAGAACAGTGAAGATATGTATAAAGTAAGTTGAAAAAACGCACAGTTGTCAATCTTTGTCTTGAGGTCATGCAAAGCGCCAGTAACATTTACACTAAAGTTCTGAAAAGGGGGTAAACATGAGGCTGCTACGGGTTGCCCTAAAATAACTCACTGCTTCCAACTCCGCTTTAAGCGTGTCTATGGTCCTCAACTTACCGGCTACAAGTACCTGGGGGCGATGAGTGAACAAAGGGTTTAGGATAGCTCCAGCCTCCGTCTTCAGCTTCTTCGATAAAGGTACAGAAGTCTGTGGAATCTCGGCTTCTAGCATATCCAGTGGACCTTCTCCGCTATACGCAATACTAGGACTCGTCGAGAGATCTGCACCCATATGCAGAAATGCAGTGGCCGCGGCATTGTCAGGAGCAACGGGATTTGCGGTGGCAGTTGCGGACAATGGACCAAGAGGACAGGAAGGGGCAGAAACGGTGGATCTTCTCCGCTTGATCTTTTTCTTGTGTAAATCATCCTCCAAAATTCCGTCATCTCCCGAGGGGACAAAACCAGCGTAGGTTCTAATCTCTTCGTCGGCTCTGGAACCAGCGGGGCTGGCGGTAGATAAATTGAGCTGATGTCGTATTTCGCGAACTGGAGGACGATTAGCAGGATCAACATCGAAGCAACTCTGAATGCAATTCCACAGACATGAATCTATCATTCCGTCTGCACTTGAAACGGGAGGTTCGCCTTTAAGTATGGCAAATGGTACCGCTTGCTTTCTCACGATATGTTGATATGGTATTTGATCTGTAAGAATCTGGTTTGATTCAATAACGCTTCGATAGTGCCACATCTTTAGGGCTCACCTGCACTACTAAGCATCCTAGAGCCCAAATGTCGGTGGCCCTAGTCTTCGGTTCGTCATGAAAGAGTTCCGGGCACATGTACCGATCAGATCCTCCAAGGTATGCATTAGTTGTGGTGAGCCCAGAAATGTGGCTGGCTTCGTCTATAAATTGTGACATGCCGAAGTCACACAGGCTAGCACGACCACTGGCATCAACTAACACATTTTCCTACCGTACAAAGTGTCAACGTCACGAGTTATTGACAAAGAGACCTAGCTTACGCCCTTGAGATCGCCATGTGTCACAGGAATTGTATGTAGGTACTCTAGTCCCGTCACAGTATCCATTGCCTGTACGGGGATGGGAATGTAATTGAGCAGCCTGAGAGATCACAGCGAGCAAAGCCTTACCAAAGAGTGACGATCAGCATTTCGATTAGATTGAGTATATTGAACAACATTGCCATTGATGTACCACGGAGAAACCAAGGTTGGCATATCATCAGGAAGCATAGTGTATCCCAACAAAGGAACGATGTTAGCATGTTTGAGAGTCTTCCATAATACAATCTCCCTATAAAACCGCTGATTAAATAGTTATGTAATCGCGGTCGAGTGTCATTCGGGATAGACAATGAGCGACTTGCCTTTCGAAGGCGTTCTTCAGTAGCTGCATCTGCACTGGATTGCCTTACCCGAAGGGCTTTGATAGCCACCTTATGACCTTGTGAGAAGGTATCACTATTGTACTGCAGCAAAGGTACTCACATCCACCCTCTTTCCTTCAATAAACATGTGGCCTTGTATGATTTCGGAGTAACCACCCCAAGCGACTCGCTTGCCAATTACAATTTTGCCACCCAAGTCAAGATCCTTGATATTGGGCCCATCATCCTGCATAATTCTGGATAAAGGATATATGATTAAGATTACAAGTACGCGGTCGATATTAAGTTAATCGAGCAAGACGTCGAATACTCGAGGTCGATGATCGATTGCGACACCACCACAGCTGATGCCCAGGATACCGAAGCCTCGTGTAACCGTGGGAATTGGAAGGTCTGAAGATTCGTCACTTGAAATCTCTGCCGCGGCATAATTGATGAAGATAACAAATGGATCAACCGAAATATGCAGTCCGATTTTGAGCAATATCATCTGTAAGGAAATCTGTGCAAATCATGGACGGTGCACCAGTGCTGAAACGAAGCAATGGATATCCATGCTAATTCTCAGTTCCTCCTCGTCTTCCATCAAGCAGAGCCAATATATTCGATATACTTCTGCTGTTATCTAGAAGTACGAATCACAAAGTAAGGGGACATCATCAAATACTACATAACAGGCATAACTTGAGGTACTCGCAATAGAAACCGATAACACAAAAAACAGTATGAAGATCAAACACTTTGAACCTTTACAGTAAGCTTCAGACTAAAACAACTGCTCTGGCTCACAATCAGAACGACAATGCCCTAAAGCGACCATCCATCTGTTGAGGACTTTCGGCTCTTGAAGGTGGTTGTGTCTCCGGTGGAGCTGGAGCAGTCCAAACCCTAACGGTTCCGTCATGATTCGCACTGGCGAACATGAAGTAGCCCGAGAAAGCATGGTTCCAAGCAATACCCGTCAAGTCTCCGCTCTCTTCTCCTATGGTTTGTGAGGCCTGAAGTGAATGTAGTAGCAAACCACTTTCGCGATCCCATATGTGAATTTCCCCATCTAGTACCATGATAAGCTTGGGTTTCATGACCATAACAACGGGTTACTCACTTTTGCCTGCGCATATAATGAACTGATCATTTGCACCTCTGAAGAGATAAGCATCAATATAAGGTCAATGACTCTGACGATAATCTCTAGAGCACCTACCCAAAGTATGAAGGCCCAGCAAACTCCACGGGTGTAGCAGGTATATAAGTGTACAGTAAGGATAACCTCGCCCATTGTCCGGCTTCTCCAGGTATCATATGAATTCGCCAAACTTCTGGGGGTGCTGTATCCTCATAAGAGACCAATGCATGTTGTCCATCCGCGCTAACAGTCACATCTCGAACATTTTCTAGAACGGGGACTTGACTCTCGCTCTTCATGGTTGACATGTTGTACACTAGGTCAAATAGGGTCAGTTGACAAAGGTCTGTGATGACCTCGACCAAATCACGCACCCACAATCCGCTTCTCCGCTCGCGACTTGCTTGGTTTGAGATCAGTAGGTGATTTCTCCAAAGTAGCGACAAGAAGCATGCGTTCTCCTTCCGGTAAAAATGCGACATCATGTATCTCCATTCGTTCAAACCTGTGAGTAGCCAGCACCTGTCCATTCAAGTCCTAATTTTGGCAAGTTTCAAATGACATCGAGTTCAACACGTGGCGAATTCATAAACTTACCATGATATGGACTTGATCATGTTCTACGCCGGCAAAACATTTGCCATCCGGAAGCCATGTCACTGCTTGAATTCTATGGTGTCTCACTATATCCTTTATCAAGTGCCCAGTCTTTAAACGAACATCGCCGTTAGCTATAAGCGGTCACCGAAGATGAGATAAAAAACTCACCTCAACCGACCAAATTTTGATGAGTTTGCTTGTCTTGGTCAACAGGTATGCTCCCGTAGGACTCCAGGAGACCTGCCCAATGAATCCACCTTTGGCGCTATGTGCCAAAGTCCGATGCTGCGAACACGATGCCTCTTCACCAACTTTCCATATGATCGCTCTACGATCCCAAGATCCGGTAGCCAAATACTTTCCATCAGGACTAAATTGCAAATGTCGTACGAGCGCCTGGTGTTCCGTCAAAAGTTGCGAGGTCGAAAGTTTCTTGAGCGCCGACGTGATGGCAACAAATCGCGAAGGTCGGAGTTGCGAGAACCTAGCCTCAAGAGTATCATGCCTGCTGAACACAGACCTACCATCGGTAGTGAGACTAATAGACGTTGATTGTCGTCTTGGGGTAGGCGGCAGTGATGTTCCCTCTACACAAAGCGCAGCTCAAAGTAAATCACCAGAACAGCCCACCTAGAACTACACGTTTTACTCACCAGCACCCATACCAAGCGTGGCCTTCTTTCTTTGTTCTTTCATGACCTTTAACCCAATCTGTTTGAACCTGAGTCTTCCGGGACTTGTGGTAGGAGGAGCTGAGGCAGGTGGATTACTCGGACCCGATTTGGCCATTGCATCCACGACCATGCCAAGTACGCCACCGGAACGCTCCAAGTTGTCATCTTGCACAGGGCTCGATGTCATCTGAGCATCCTCCATAATCCTTGGTGTAACAGGCGTCAACGGACCACCT
>WSTZ01000057.1:0-50429 GCA_019632295.1 Tulasnella sp. 418
GGGGTATTTAATACCAGGTCGAAATCCATCGTGCGAGAGCAAAACATGATGCTCGCGTCTCAACCATAGTATACAAGCTTCAAGGGACATATACTGCCTCGCCTTTGTAACTTAGTCCATCCTGGTCCAGTACGCCATCTTTCAGTTTAGAGGCTATGGCAGACACGGTATTCCTTGCGGACTCCATTCCTCTATAAGATCCAGATATGCTCCAGGCTTCAGAACATGCTCGAGAAGCCTCATTGAGCGTTGCAATTTGAAGTTCATCTTTTTTGTGGAGAGCGACGATCACTGCGAAATCGGAGAGCGGGCCATAGATAAGTGGGGTTGCGTTGCTATTAGTGTGAGTGAACTGACCGTCACAAAGACGAGTGAAACCGATTGACCACTCATTGATTCCGTCCCCAGTTGTCGGAAACACCGTGGAGTCGAGGACAAGAAAGGATGGAGCTAGTGCAATAAGATGCCTCAGTTCTTCTTGGTTGATCTTCCCAGTCGATTGAGTCATCTGGGAAAGTAGTTTGAGAGCTGTCTGGTTGTAGCTCAAACCTTGACTGGATTTGGTGTTCATGATGATCGTGAGCGTCAAGTGCAGGATACAAAAAAACACGGTGATCGCCCCTGTTCATCGTCGGATAGGGGTCTCTCGGCCCTAAAATTGCCGGCACGTGACCGTGAATTCCCACTTTTCAGTCCTGAACACAATCAACGACCTTCGCTGCCGTTCTTCGCTGACAAAGAGGGACATTCAGTGATACTCCTATCCTCGAGGGATCCGTACGACTTGACTTGTCGTGATATTTAGGATGGATCACGCAGAGACGTAAGTGGTTTGTACTGCTATCTTCTAATGTCTTGGCACCTGATGTTGGGGTTGTGACGACAGCCAGCAGAGGTCCAACAGTCAATCAGCGGTTCCGCCAGCTCCCATCCGGGATAATAGCTCAGAGGCGCATGGGTCTCAAATGGACACCCAATCCGCTACTCAGCGCATGTCCTTTGGTACAATGTTCTCTCGCGCCGGACCTCTAAGTGCGCCTTCTAGCCCCTCCTGGAGAAGAAACCGAATCCTGGCCATATCAGCAGAAGGTTCAGGTAGTCCTCAGACAACCCCAGTGGATGATAATTCCCCATTGTTAGATCATATGGTCACTTCGTACGGTTCATTACCTGGAAACAAGGGTTCGACGGCTGGCAAGCGCCGCTCGCGAACTATTCGGCGACCTCCCTCGCTGCCTCACGCAGGTGGCAATCAGGACATTTCCTCTCAGCCTCCTTCACCCACTACGCCTCTCTACAGAACCCATTCTCTACAAGGTTCTTTCCTCAATTCATTCAGAAGGAGGCCCCTATCCGCCTACGACGCGATTCATGGCTCATTAGATGTCCAATTGAATGATCATGAGGATAATGGTGGGAAAGCCAACGGCATTCGCGTCTGGTACTCATCCTTTACGTCAATTGACTGGCTTCATGATGCTGTGAGTTTTTGTCTAATGACCCCTGACGATGCACTAACCTTACGCGTTTCAAGATTAAAGACTCGGCTCGAATGCACCACTTAAGGAAACGAAGTTCGATACGGGGTCGACTTCGTAACATGTTTGATCGCTCGTTGGGATGGATAATGGTCACCATTGTGGGGTTCCTTACAGCCGTAATTGCATTCCTCATTATCAGAAGTGAGCAATGGCTGTTTGATCTGAAGGAGGGCTATTGTACGGATGGCGTTTTTAAGGCGAAACGGTTTTGTTGTCCGTTCACTGCTGATGCCTATGCGACTGCTTTTGGTTCATCTTTCCAACCAACTGGCGCTGATTTCATGGTCTACAAATCCGACTCCACCTGCCCTGGTTGGAGAACTTGGTCTGATGTTTTTGGACCTGAATCAGGACCTGGAAACAATGAAGACACTGAAGACTGGTTCGTCGAGTACGCCTCGTACACCTTCATCGCGGTTCGTTCGTTCTTTTCTTTCAAAACGCACGATTAATACTGAGGATCTGGTTTGGTAGCTTCTTCTGGCAACTTCATCTTCGCTTTTAACCATTTACCTCACTGCGTCAACATCCTTTGTTACGCGGAAGGAAAGTGGATTTGCTCCTGAATTCACCAGCGAATCAAAGGATCGGAAGCAAGAAACTCCTGTTGAGGGTGCACGAAATCGCAAGGTTCTATATTATGTTAGTGCCTTTTATATTCCTTTATTCTTACGATTGTGCCTAACGAGGTGCTGCCATTTTGATGACAGGCGGCAGGAAGCGGTATACCCGAAATCAAGACCATTCTTTCTGGCTGGGTGATGCATGGCTACCTTGGTGGTCGTACTCTTTTTACCAAATCAGTCGGGCTCGCTCTCTCTGTTGCCAGTGGACTTTCCCTTGGCAAAGAAGGACCCTTCGTTCATATCGCGAGCTGCGTCGGCAATATAGTGAGTCGGATTGCAGGAAAATACGAGAATAACGAAGGAAAACGGCGTGAAATCCTAAGTGCTAGCGCTGCGGCTGGTGTGGCAGTTGCCTTTGGTGCACCGATAGGAGGGGTGTTATTTTCGCTTGAGGAAGTATCATACTTTTTCCCTCCCAAGGTGAACTACTTTTCACTCTGACGTGGATCAATATTGATGATTGGATTAACTAAGGTTATGTGGAGATCCTTCTTCTGTGCGATGATTGCGGCTGTCACCTTGAAGTTCCTTGATCCATTTGGTACGGGGAAGTTGGTTTTATTCCAAGTCACATACGACAAGGTATTGTAGTTCTATAGATGATAGTACCTTGAACCCTCGCTAATGTCAGAATCGAAGGATTGGCACGCGTTTGAGCTTGTGCCGTTCCTTTTATTGGGAATTTTTGGCGTATGTCCACAAGTGATTTGCCTGAATCATATAGCTAATCTATGTCGTTCTAGGGCATATATGGCGCGTATTTCTCCAAGCTCAACTATCGATGGAGCAAGCATGTCCGTAACGGAACGTGGCTCAAGTCTCATCCAGTGGTAGAAGTGATTATTGTCACTTTGGTAACCTCTGCTCTTGGCTTCCTAAACGTATATACGAGGATGGGAGGAACCGAATTGGTTTACAACCTATTCGCTGAATGCTTGCCGGGCGACGATCATTCAGGACTTTGCGTTTCAAGGAGTACAGACCCTGGGCCGGTTGTAAGAGCGATTGCCCTTGCTTTGGTGGTGAAGGGAGCCCTTACAGTGGTAACATTTGGCATCAAACTCCCCGCTGGTATCTTCATTCCATCCTTGGGAGTGGGTGCTTGCGCCGGAAGGATACTTGGCATCGGAATCCAATACCTGCAATGGCAGTATCCCGATTGGAATTTACTAGGCTCCTGCAATAGTGAGAAAGGCGATTGCGTTATTCCAGGAATCTATGCTATGGTTGGAGCTGCAGCCACATTGTCTGGAGTGACGGTATGTTGAAGAGCTGTATTGGATATATCACCTTTACTGAGCCACTTCTAGAGGACAACGGTCTCGCTTGCAGTCATCATGTTCGAGCTGACTGACTCGTTAACTTATGTTGTTCCAATCATGCTTTCTGTATTGGTTGCGAAAACTGTTGCAGATGCCTTGGAGCCCAAAGGTATCTATGACTTGGTTATCGAGTAAGCGCTCCACTCAAAAAACAGTCTCGTCATGGCATGCTCACACGTTGCTTAGGCTTTCTCAACTTCCTTATCTAGATGCCAAGCAAGAGTATTTGTGGGGAGGGCTACATTTGTCAGACGTGGTTTGTAACCTTTTTCATGAAGCATTCCTGACACATTCTGACTGAGGCATCAACAGGCCGATCGTAAAGTGCAAGTCATTCACGCTGATGAGGAAAACACAGTCAGGAAACTATCCGATCAATTGCGCAGACTTGCGTCAGAAGGCATCGTGGACGGATTCCCTATCATCACAAGCGAGAGGAAGCTACTCGGATATCTGGGAGCTAATGAGCTTGAGCATGCATTGAGTGCGTCACCCTCTCTTCTGTTTTCGTAGAGAATCTGATTCAAGCCCAAACTCCAGGCCTGGTCGCTGATGATCCAGACGCCCATTGCGTATTCGATGTTGTAAAGCCATACGCCGATCTAGCAGACGGTTCAGTCTCGTCGCTTCCTGATCCATTCGATGATCAAGACCTGTTTGATTTCTCGATCTATATGGATCGGGTAAGAATTTTGTTCCTCAGACACCTCGAGATTCGCTGATGACTATCCCATCTTCAGGCACCTCTGACTGTCCCAGAACACGCACCACTCGAACTCGTTCAACAAATGTTTGTGAAGCTAGGTGCGAGGCACGTCATCGTACTCGACTCAGACGGATTTTGTGAGTTGTCGCCAGTTCATCCAGTGGTTACATGTGTTCATTCACCTATTACCAGATGTCGGAATCATCGACAAGAAGTCATGGATCGCATTCCTCGGGGAGCTGGAGGAGAGGTCTGGATGAAATAAGCACATTCGGGTCTATTAAAGCAATCAAATATCCCGAATCAGTACTGGATCTCATCTGTCTGCTACAATAGCCTTCCAGACACTACGGACTAACACAATCGAATCTATTCTGAAACATGGAACCTCTATGCCTACGATACCAAGTACCACCAAACTTTACCCCAGAATGTCTTTGGTTTCGCCTCCCTTCCTTCTTCGTCGTTTGGAGGATTATTTGTTCTATCTATGCCACACCCTAGTTCGAAGTTCATCCGATCCGTGGAAACCATACGCGTTTGGTTAATTAGCTTGTATCCGAAGACGAGAAGTATAAACAATGGCTGATGCGCCGTCGTAAGTTCTCATATGGGATGACCATGATTTTCAAGCTCACCATAGGCAAGTACGTCGTGACAAACACGGCAACCTGTTTGGTAGGGAAGATGTCCTCGCCATGTTTCTGGTCTGGGTATGGGGAAGGTAAACATGCCAGGAATAGATGACCTAAGGGGGGTCACTCACAAACGACCCATTTCTTGTTATCAAGAGCTGGTTGTCGAAATAGAGACCATCCGTGGAAAATAAGAATTGAACAGAAGAAGAATAGCGTGTAGTAAGCCAACTGTACGCATGCAGGTGATATATCAGTCTTCCAAAGTAAGCTATCGACATTATCGCATATCGCACTTACCCAAGGTTGCAATTTGCTTCGATTCTTTTCTATGTGTTTAATTTGTCGTCTATACTTGACCCTGTTAACGGGGTGCTGCGTTCCGTGGTAGAAGCGAATATAGGTGAACAACATCCCAATCCAACTCTGTAAGGATGCGGCAGTGCTCATCGAAGCCATCCATCGAAACGCCTACAATATAGCTTAACATGCATGCTCTGTTCAAATCGAAGTATCTGCAATCAGCATACCTGCTCTGGCTGAAGTGCCTTGTTGGTCCCAGGACGGAGACTCATGAAACTCAGACATGCAAAGAGAACAGTAACGCCCAGCCCGGCCAATGGAATTCTACCTTCTTTCCCATCGTCTTCCTCTTTACGCTTTAAAGCGTAAGTCTCACCAACATAGCTAGGCGCGTGCTTATGACTGGATCTGGCCATGTAATACATATATCGAGATGAGATGAACGTCTCAGCTGAGGCGGCGGAGGCTGCAGACGCGACGAAGCACGCAACAAACATATGTCTGAGCTTAGTTGTAGATAAAAGGTATTAATCAAGGAATTCTATACCATAACCGTAAACCACTAACCCATGTGAACTTGGCGCCAGCCATTTCGAGAGCAGCGATGAAAGGTGACCCCCTCCAAGGGGCGTCGTCGCCTTTCGCCGGATCAGTGCATTGTCCATTCATTACTATACCGCAGTTATGGGGCACCAATATGCCTGCTACAAATAAGGCGCAGAGATAGAGCACAGTCCTAAGCATTTCTTATAGATCAGTTTTGAATCATCGCGTTGTACTAGATAAACTGACAATCGTACAACAGTATTCTTTGAAGCTCGTGGAACAGCCTGTAAATGGGATAAGTCGCGCAAGTCGTCGCAAAAGCGAAGCTGCACAAACCCAATGCGCGTTTTTAACCTATTTGCATGGATGTAGCTCGTCAGTCCTACTTCTCCTCCTCGAAGACTTTGTCATTCACAGACCTCGGAAGCAACTATCGCTCCGATCTCACAACCACCATATGCAAATGCCGCCTAGATTTGTGGGAGAAGGGATTGAATGATCTCAGGTATAGAATGATGTAAGGGAGTCGTGACTCCTGAGGACCGCACCTGCATGAAAACAGCCCAGAAGCCAAGAAATTGACCCAGAGCTCCATCTATTCTCATGTAGTGTGCAAACAATCCAGGATCTGCCCAATATTTGAACCCGATGAATCTGGAAGGGGGGTAGATTCTCAAGCCATAAAGTTGCCAGAGGGTGATATAATAACTAAACTCACCCCCTATCACCTGCACCAAGATTGATTGCGATCCCAATAAAAACTGAATGGGCAATGCAACATTATCTTCTGAGCAGTTCATAGCAGAAGAACGGTCTCACCAAGGGCGACAACTGTCAGAATCTTGATCACCGAGAAGACGAGCTCAATTTCTCCGTATTGCCTTGCTCCTCGTAGATTGACGCCAATGACAAATATAAGCTGGATATAACAATCAGCTTGATTGAGATCTGCAAAGCATGTCCGACATACAAAGATGGCAGGCCACAATGGTGCTCTACAATTGCCACAGTTTCAGTATGATGCCTCATTCCAGTTACCATAACCTCACAGTCTAGCTGGGGGTTCCCAGTAGTTGACAAGTGCTGTCGCTGCGGCAATCTGTGCGGGAACGGTTATAGACCAACTGTACCTACCGGATGTGTGAGCCCCAAATTTGCGTAATCAAACTGCTCTGTCATACCACACATTCCAACCTAATGAAAAACTTGTTCAGTTCCTTTCTATGCTTTCTCCCCAAGAGAATAATGTTACCTATGGCAAAACCTTTCGTTCATGCATTCAAAACATCAATGATTAACCTGATGACCTGCCAATGCTGACGGTTAGGGGCCTACCGAGAGCAGGGTCCACGAATTGATCCGCTAGAGCAATAGGGCCAGCAATCTCCGGATAGGCAGCTGTCATCTCACTGATGGATAATATGAGACAGTATACGACGGTGCCCAACGTAGTGTACGCCTGTTCCACCGCAGTATCAGCAATAGGTGACTAAAACCTAGAAATGACTGACTAAAAGGGCACCCCAAGGGCCCCCAGAAGATAATGCTTCATCACTGTGGAGAAAAAGGCCTGTGCTGGGAAAGTTGTTAACGAGTTACTCTAGGTGCTAATCCGCTATGATATTACATACCCAATTGC
The DNA here is from genome assembly GCA_019632295.1 of Tulasnella sp. 418. Classification (NCBI taxonomy): domain Eukaryota; kingdom Fungi; phylum Basidiomycota; class Agaricomycetes; order Cantharellales; family Tulasnellaceae; genus Tulasnella; species Tulasnella sp. 418. Next base: position 7,319 of record WSTZ01000057.1, read on the forward strand.
ACCACCTTAGTGGTTCCCAAGTAAGAGTTCGGATCGATCGTTCAATTTCACAACAAGTTAGCGGATTAAATTTATGATTACTCACCTATGGATATCATACCCGCTGCCAAATACACCATGAGCCATTCAGCGAGTCTAAGCTACCTTGAGAACTCACCGTGTCGTCTTTGCAGGTTTGGATAAAGCAGCCCGCATGATTCTCCAGCTCTTGCTCTTGGTTTTGCTTCATATGTAGCATGAGATCTGAGGGGTTCCCCGGTTGGAGATGCATGATTTTCTAATAAAGCGGCTCCAATCTCGTCGCTCTCTTCCTGATAGTGACCTCGACGACTGAGGTTATTCGTGCCGATTTCGTCTACCTGTGCTATCTCCATCACTTCTGAGTTTCTGAGCTATCGTAGAGCTTGAAAAGTGAGCAAGATGCGAAAGAGAGAGGTCTGCCAGTTGTGTCGTTGAATCTTGATGGATGATATAGCAACCACAGACGACCTACCTCCGAATAGAAGCCGACCTTCCTTCCATCAGAAATCACCAATGAAAATCAGGAAAATGAGTGTACGATGACAGCTCCCCCTTTGGAAACAGGAATAGGTTTCATGGGTCCCGATCGAATGTTGATCGAAAGCGGATAAGCCACAGATGTGATCATTATGTTCGCCACGTACTATGAGAAACGCTAATCCCTTTATTTTATTTCCCGTAACGGGACTACTATACTATCTCTCGCTATCTCTCTCCCTCCAACGTTGGTGTAAAATGACCACGTGGTCTCGGATATTGCCATCACAGGCTAGGGCTCCGAAATTTGGGCCGGCGCCTGAATCGCAGTAGCGCTTAGATTTCTACAGGATTCCATTTCTACAGGATTCCAGAAGACTTGCACAATCTTAGATGGAAACTCATAGAACTTTCCAACACAATGATATCCAGCTTCCCACCCATCGCACACTGACATGCGAACTTGCTCTCCTGACGTGTTTCCACTTCGTGTCTAGGCTACCAAGATCCACCAAATCTTGCCCCATCTCGTCTCGGGTTTGGTTTCCATACCTATTGGGTCATTTGGAGGATCCCTTGCACTATCTAGTCCACATCCAAGGTCAAATCTCATCTTGCGCGTGGAGACCATCCGGGTTTGATTAATCAGTTTATATCCAAATGAGAGAAGCAGGAACAGCGGCTGAAGTGACATGATCTATGAGTATATAAATTTGATGTTAGGAGATGATGGAATTTACCATTGTCATGTATGTCGTGACAAACACTGCAACCTGTTTTCTCGGAAAGATGTCTTCACCAGGCTTCTGATCTGTGTATAAGAGGGCATCAAACAGGGTACAATTTGATGCAAGAGATTACATACAAACAACCCATTTCTTATTATCGAACGCCGGTTGTCGAAATAGAGCCCATCCATGAAATAACAGAATCGAAGAGCAAAAGAACAGCGCGTAATAGGCCAACTAAATGTAGCGGATGTAAGCTTCCAGTCTGGTATAGATGAACTACATTGCACTCACCCAGGGCTGATATTTGTTTCGGTTCTTTTCTATATATTCAATCTGACGTTTATAAGTCAACCTATTACGGAGATTCCGGGTCCCATGGTAGAAGCGAATATACGTAAACAGCATTCCAATCCAAGATTGTAGAGATGCAGCGGTGGTCATTGAGGCCATCCAATCAAAAGCCTGAAACCCCAGAGATTACATTAAGAGTTGTCCTGGAGGTCATTGTACCTGTATCCAACGTACCAGCTCTGGTCGCAATGCCTCGTTGGTTCCAGGGCGAATGGTCATATAGCTCAAGGATGAAAATAGGACTGAGAATGCTAGTCCGACCCACGGAATGTTTGCTCGTTGATTATTTCTGTCCCTGTGGGCCAGGCGATAAACGCCTCCGAAAAATCTAGGTGCATGTCCGGTCCTGGCCATATAGTACATGTATCGAGATGATATGAAGGTACCGGCTGAAGCGGCAGAGGCTGCAGAAATGACGAAGCATGCAACAAAAAAATGTCTGACCTTTGTGATCAATAATACGATTAGCAATTTCTTGTGAGAAATACAACGAGATAAAAGGCTAACCCATGTAAATTTGGCTCCTGCCATTTCGAGAGCGATAAGAAACGGGGATCCTCTCCATGGAGCATCGTCTCCCTTTGCCGGATCAGTACATTGGCGGTTCAATACTATCCCGCAGTTGTGTGGCACTAATATACCCGCGACGAACATAGCGGAAAGGTATAGCACAGTCCTGAAATATGCCCGTAAGTCCGTAATATTGTCAATCATTGGATCATGGCAGAACTGACAGTCTGACTACGGTATTCTTAGAGGCCCGAGGAACTGCCTTTAATCGAATTAGGTCAGATTGGGGGATTGCAAGAGCTGAGATACAACGAACCCAGTGCGCGTTTTTAACCTATAAAAACGAAATGGAATTTAAGCGTCGCGTTCTCGGGCCTCCTTGCCACCTACCTCTGAAGCGACTATGCCCGGGATCTCACAACCAAAGTATGCAAATGCTGCCTGAGTATAGGATGCGAGAGTTACAGCGATCAATACACCCGTCAATGCATTCGGTCTCTACCTGCATGAAAACGGCCCAGAATCCCAAGAATTGACCCTTAGCGCCTTCAATCCTCATATACTGGGCAAATGGCCCAGGATTAACCCAATACTTAAATCCGATGAATCTGGGAGGGCGATATAGTATCAGCTCCAGGAGAATTGGCGTGAACAACTACACATACCCTCCATCACCGGCGCCGAGATTAATTGCTATGCCAAGAATTACTAAGAAGCAATTCAATGGTTGAGTGTCTTACATCTTCACGGGGCATTGAAGAAATTCTTACCAAGTGCTATGACAGTTGTGATTTTGATGATGGAAAAGACAAACTCAATGTTCCCATAGCGTGTTGCACCTCCAAGATTGATACCAATGACGAAAATCAGCTGATTACAGCAATCAGTAGATTAAGACAATGTTAACAACTTCAACGTACAAAAATGGTAGGCCAAAGCGTTGCTCTAAAGTTTGCAAGATGTTGATACGACACTATATATTAAGTTGCGAAGAGCTTACAGGTTAGCAGGCGGGTCCCAGTAGTTGACCAGAGCCGTTGCGGCCGCAATTTGGGCGGGTATAGTTATGGACCAATTATACCTGAGTTGCTTTGTGAGAACAACGGTAACGGTCCAACGAATGAAGTCCCTTTTCATACCATGCGTTCCAGCCTAGCAATTAAAATGGAAAACACTAAGCATTATTGCTGCTGCCAGCCTGACAACAGCAAGCTTACCTGTTGAAAACCCTACCATCCGAAAGGAATGATGATAAAGATAAACTCGAGACGTGGTATCAATCAATTCAACGCCTACCTAGTGCAGGGTCCACAAATTTATTTGCCAGTCCGATGGGACCTCCAACATCTGGATATGCGGCCGACATCTCGCTGATGGATATATTTAGGCTGTATACGACTGTACCAAATGTCCCATAGGCCTGGTTTCATTTCTCGGTGAGAATCGAAGCAGTAGTTCTAAACTAGATGAACTGACGAGAAGGGCACCCAGCGGTCCACCAGAGGCAAGTGCTTCGTTGCTCCGAAGAAAGAGGCCTGTGCTGAAGAAGGTATCAAGAAGTCCTCCTTTGTATCCATGCATACAAGATACATACCCGATTGCGCCACCTGACGAGTAAATCCAAGACGGATCAGGGATTTGGGTGCGTCATTACCAGACCATGCTCTCACCTATTGACATCATGCCCACTACCAAATTTTCCTAAGTATTGCGCGGCACAGTGAATGGGATTTACAACGCACCTTGCGGTCTTTTCAGATGGGCATACAGTTCCCCATATGGATCTCGAATTTCGGGTGGCGAACCCGTCCCAGCTATGGTGCCCGGGCCATCCTCACGGACGCCTCCCATCAGAGGAGCCGTACTGGCTAAGCTCTGTTGCGAGTAGTCTCTAACGTGGCGCTCTTGTCGGCTGGCATCATTTCCGTTACTTTCTTCCCAATGATGACCTCCTCGGTGGCTAATAATGTTCCTACCAACTTCGTCCACTTGTGTGCTCTCCATGATTACCGAGCCGTGTAGCCAGACGATACAGGTATATGTCCACCTTATGGAATGCAGTGGTGCCGAATAAAAGGTGTAGATATTTGGAGTGGGGATGGTAGATGGTGGTCAGAAGAGCAACGTACACGAACTGGCACATTACCCGAAGGCACGGTTTCCTTACACCTTACACCCTTTTTCCTCGATGGTAATATACTCTTCCAGCAACGTGTGTACCGTGATGGCGCGTGAAGATATTGAGGATTTTGTTTGGGTTGCGGTTCCTGGACTAGAAAATTACACCCATTGTTGCAAATGTATTGTGCCACTACAATTACCATATATATGCACAGATCGCAAAGATAAGATGCCCAAAGCTTAGTCCACCACCTAATACGATCCTAACATGCTGTCGACAAGATACCCTTCTTGTCAGTTAACTCGGAGGTACTACATTCAAGGAAATGATGTTGGCACTATTGGAAGTGGTCACCAGGTCTTGAGGCCTACCAAGTGTTGGGTCCACGAGCTGATCCGCCAGAGCGATGAGGCCAGCAACCTCCGAAAATGTGGCCATCATCTCACTGGTGGATAATAAAAGACGGTGCCAGTGGACGCTACCCAAGATAGAGTACACCTGTTTCGCCACAGTATCAGCACTACTGAGCCGCCAAAACCTAGAAATGACTGATTAGAAGGGCACCCCAAGTTCGCACAGAGGAGAGCCCTTCTTTACTATGGAGAAAAATACCTGTATTGCGAAATGTGGAGTTATCGTAGGTGCTAATCTGCTAGAATCTTACATACCCAATTATGCTACCCTCGCGGACTCCACGTAACAGTTCGAATTGATCGTGCAATTTCAGATCAAGCTATCTCATCATGATTACTCACCTATGGATATCATACCGGCTACCAGATACTACTGCATTAGCCATGTAGCGAGTCTAAGCTACCTCGAACACTCACCTATCGTCTTTGCAAGTACGGATACAGCGGCCCATACAGTTTTGTAGTCCTGAGTGTGACCTAGCTTGTGACTGGACGGGGTTCCCGATTGGAGGAAGATGCACTGGTCTGGACTGCTCACAAACCGGCGCCACTCTTGTCAGTTTCTTCCCGATAATGCCTTGACGACTGAGGTTATTTCTGCCGACTTCGGCTACCCGTACGATCTCCATCTTGCTGAGTTTTGAGCCATGAATCGAGAAATGTGATACTGCAATCTGCAAGCGAGAGATCTGAAGTCTGTTGATTCCTGATCGAGCTGCTGTTATTACATTAGGCGTATCACGGAGCGCTTGCTAGAGATCCACTTCCTAGAATGGCTGGCTATGGGAGGCGTGGTAGTGGCTTGGGAGCTACCCTGATTTCCTGGGAAAAAAACACCTTTAAAAGATGTTACATGTCATTAGGATTTAACGAGCAAGGCCTGGTTGTAAGGTGTCAATGAGTAGTGCCCGGACACGCAGTGTTGAAGACCAGTGCTCAATGGTAAGGTATTAACGAGTAAAGCCTGGTCAAGAAGTGTTGATGAGCAATTCAAGTTGGGCAATGTGTGAGGTGGTCAAAGCATGAAATTTGGGGCTGGAGACAGGAGCCCATACTTGGGAAACTTGCTTGACCTAATCCTACCTATTCAAGATTGGCTCATGAGTAAGTTCTCCTTGATAAGTGCTGACGTCGATCAGTCGAGGACTATGCCAACCAGAGATATGATTTGACGGTTATAGTGGTTTAAAGGGAGATGTAGTAAGAATTTTAGAGTCTGACACGCAGATTTTGAAATGCACTGTGTAAATTCATGCTGACTTGATTGCGTGATAGGGAGAAATTGAGTGAGTGGATTGGGATGTTGACGGTCGAGTCGCACTTGTATCACAGACGTTCGACTTTCTCACGCCCTGTTTGCCGTGCGGGATTCTTCTCCTAGTGCTCTCCCCTTCATTCTTGCGACCGCATGAAATCCCAGAAGAACGCAATACATTTCGGGGTCGTCATTTCAAACTAATCTAAGCATATTTCGCGAGAAATGCTGTATATTGTTGGCAGATGAAACCTAGTGCTAGGTCGCTGGCTCGATTTTCCGCGGATCGTTATGGACTTTAGGAAACCCGAGGTAAGGATTCGCCCTAAGAAGTCGGAAAGCAAAAATTAGGTATACAGGAGTTATCAATTCACGTTGCCCAAGTGTCAGCTTTGATAACCCATGATACATGTATAGGCTGCTCCGCGCCCAGCGACCAGATGCGAACGTACTGTTTTTTCCATCATGTCTAAGCAACCAAGAACCACCAAATTCTTCCCCATCTTGTCTCAGGTCTGGCTTCTACACCTGTCGGGTCATTTGGAGGGTCCCTTGCACTATCTAATCCACATCCAAGGTCAAATCTCATCTCGTGCGTGGAGACCATCCGGCTTTGATTAATCAGTTTATAACCAAATACGAGAAGCAAGAATACCGGCTGAAACGACATTATCCGTGAGTGTGTAAATATTCATTGATTTGAGGAGATAGTATATACCATTGGCAAGTAAGTTGTGACGAACACCGCAACCTGTTTTCTTGGGAAGACGTCTTCACCAGGCTTCTCATCTGCGTTGTAAGAGGGCATCAAATAGAGATACAATCCGAGGTAGGGGATTACTTACAGACAACCCACTTCTTGTTATCGAGCGCCGGTTGTCGAAATAGAGACCATCCATGAAATAGCAGAATCGAAGAGCAAAAGAATAGCGCATAATAAGCCAACTAAACGCAGCGGATATAAGCCTCCACTCTGATATAGATGAACTACGTTGTACTCACCCAGGGCTGATATTTGTTTCGGTTCTTTTCTATGTGTTCAATCTGACGTCTATAAGTCAACCTATTACGGGGATGCTGTGTCCCATGGTAGAAGCGAACATATGTAAACAGCATTCCGATCCAAGATTGTAGAGACGCGGCGGTGGTCATTGAGGCTATCCAATCAAATGCCTGAAACCAGCAGAAATCGCCTTAGAGGATTGTGTTGAGAAGTCTTCGTACCCGAGTTCTACGTACCAGCTCTGGCCGCAGTGCCTTATTGGTTCCGGGGCGGATACTCATATAACTCAAAGATGCAAATAGAACTGTGAATGCTAGTCCGACCCATGGAATGTTAGCTCGTTGATTATTTCTGTCTTTGCGGCCCAGACGATAAACGCTTCCGAAAAATCTTGGTGCATGCCCGGATCTGGCCATGTAGTACAAGTACCGAGACGAGATGAAGGTTTCTGCCGAAGCAGCGGAGGCCGCAGAGAGGACGAAGCACCCGACAAAGAAATGCCTGACCTTCGTGATTGTCAATACAATTAGCAATTTGTCTGTGAGCTATTCATAAAGGTAAAAGGCTAACCCATGTGAATTTGGCTCCTGCCATCTCGAGGGCAACAAGAAACGGGGATCCTCTCCATGGTGCATCATCTCCTTTTGCCGGATCAGTACATTTACCGTCCAATATTATCCCGCAGTTGTATGGTATTAATATGCCCGCGACGAACATAGCCGAAAGGTATAGCACAGTCCTGAAATTAACCGTAAGTCCATTGATATTTCTCGTCATTGGATCATATCAGGACTGACAGCCTCACTACAGTATTCTTAGATGCCCGGGGAACTGCCTTTAATCAAATTGAGTCAGATAGGGCAATTATAAGAGCAGAGATACGACGCACCCAATGCGCGTTTTTGACCTGAAAGATCGATATGGATTGTCAGTATTACCATCTGAAGACTTCCTTGCCACATACCTCTGAAGCGACGATGCCCGTGATCTCACAACCAAAGTATGCGAATGCCGCCTGAGTATAGCAAACGAGGATTATAGCGATCAACAAAGCGACCAGGGGATTCGCTCTAAGTAGACTCTACCTGCATGAAAACTGCCCAGAATCCCAAGAATTGACCTGCAGCGCCTTTAATATTCATATAGTAAGAAAACGGACCAGGATTAACCCAATACTTGAAACCGATGAATCTAGGAGGGCATTATAGTGACAGCTGTTGAATTGACGTGAACAGTGTGAACAGTGGCACTCACCCTCCATCACCGGCACCCAGGTTAATGGCTATGCCAAGAATTACTGAGAAGCCACACAATAGTTAAGTGCTTCACATGTCCACGGAACATCGAAGAAATTCTTACCAAGTGCAATGACAGTCATAATTTTGATCAGTGAAAAGACAAATTCGATCTCCCCATAGCGTTTTGCACCTCCAAGATTGATCCCGATGACAAATATCAGCTAAGCACAGCAATTAGTAGATTAAGACAAGATGGGAGGACTTCAGCGTACAAAGACTGTAGGCCAAAACCCTGCTCTAAAGTTTGCAAGATTTTTTATATGATGCTATTTATCAAGTGACAAAGAGCTTACAGCTTAGCAGGAGGATTCCAGTAGTTGACTAGCGCCGTTGCCGCCGCAATTTGGGCGGGTATAGTTATGGACCAATGATACCTGTGCTAGGTTGTGAGAATGACGGTACAATAAATAAAGTTCGTCGTCGTACCATGCATTCCAGCCTAAGGATTAAAATAGAAACCACTCGGCGTTATTACTATGGTCGGGCTGACGGCAGCAGGCTCACCTGTTGCAAAACCTATTATCCGAAAGGAAAGATAAAAAAGGATAAAAAATTCGAGACGCAGTATCAATAGATTCAACGTGTACCTAGTGCAGGGTCCACAAATTGATCCGCCAATCCGATGGGTCCTCCGCCCTCTGGATATGCGGCTGACATCTCGCTGATGGATACAGTTAGACTGTATACGACGGTACCAAATGTAGCATAGGCCTAGTTTTGTTACTCATTAATCATTGCGGGAGTAGTTGTAAACTGGACAAACTGACGAGAAGGGCACCCAGAGGTCCACCAGAGGCAAGTGCTTCGTTGCTACGAAGAAAAAGACCTGTGCTAAGGATAACGTCAAGAAGACATTTTGCTTTATCAGTATGTACCAACTGCATACCCAATTGCACCACCTTCAGGTGTACATCCAAGAGGTCAGGAATCTGGGGTGCTTCAAACGCAATGACCGAGGTCTCACCTATCGATATCATGCCCACTATGTATTTTTATATAAGTATCATGCAGTGCAGCAAAGGGAGTAACAACGCACCTTGTCGTCTTTTCAGATGTGCGTACAGTTCCCCATGCGGATCTCGAGAATCGGGCAGTGATCTCGTCCTACCTGTGGTGCCGTCCTCATGGGCGTCTCCTATTAGAGGAGCGGTACTGGCTAAACTCTGCTCAGAATAGTCTCTAGCATGACTTTCTTGTAGGCCGGCGTCACTTCCATCACTTTCTTCTTGATGATGACCTCGACGGCTAAGATTGATTCTACCCACTTCGTCCACCTGTGCGCTCCTCATGATTACCGAATTGTACAGTTAGGTGATACAATTATATGTCGATTTTATGGAATATAGTGGTCGGGAATAAAGGAAGTGTTGCGTGGGATGGTAGGTGGCGATTAGAAGACCAACGAATATCTGGCACATTACCGCGGAAGGTAACTTGGTTTCCTTATACCCTTGGTTTCCTTATACCCTTTCTTCTTCAATGGAAAATCCTTCCTGGCGCTTTCAGGAACCTTTGTGGACGGTGACAGCGCGTGAAAACTTTTTGAACACCTTGTTTGGGTTGCGGTTCCTGATCACCAGAAATTTGAATTGTTTCGATTGTTTCAAGAAGTGAAATGCATTGCGCCACTACGAATTACCATATATATACAGATCGCGAAGATAAGATGCTCAAACATATTCCAATCACCCATCCAATCCTAAATGATGCCAATGGGAATGCTGTCTACAGGCCTCCCTTCTTATCAAGTGGGGGTACTAATGGGGATGTTATTGGCATTGTTGGAAGTGGTCGCGTCCCTGAGGCTGCGGGGTTTGAAGGTCCAGGATACTCAGGCGGAGGAACATCAGATCCAATGCCTGAGCTATATGAGAATTCGGAAGGTTGAGTATGAGGGGTAATGGGTGGATGACCAGGCTGTACAAAAACGGCAGGGCCGCTAGTCCATGGTGTTTGAATGCCAGTACTACTCCCGTTGACAGCGTGATATGCATACCTTGATCGATCTGGACCTGTCCATGGTGAGGGTCTAGTTTCGAGCATGTCCAGATTACGATCTCCATTCTGGTTTTGTTTTTGTTTCTTGTACCAAACGAACGCCAAAATTCCAATTATTATTGCACCCAAGACACCACCCAGAACACCTCCAATTATGGCACCAGTGTTTGATGACGATGACTGGTTCTCATTTTGTTGTTGATTTGAGCCTCCAACTCCTGAGGTTTGGATAGGTTGGGAGGTCACTGGCACAGCCGCAGTACCTAGAGCAGATATGGACGAAAATGACGCCAAGGAACTCTGTTCCTCAACGGTAAGTGAGGTGACACTGTGAGAAGTTAGCCATTGGTATTGAGCAGGTAAAAGGTTGAGACATACACGAATTTCTTTATATTCAAATACAAGCCAGCAGAGGGTCGAAGGGTTACGGTGAGTGGTTTGTACTGGTATTTGGGGAGGTCAACTCGGAAGAAGGCATCACAGCCCCCTCCGTAAGTGTCGTGATAGTACGTGGATCCATCCGAAAACTTGATGGACACGTTTGCTCCATTAAGAACTAGAAAAAAGTAATTAGTGGCCTTATGTTGGTCAGGGTTGCATGGGATCTCACTTACCAAGTGGGAGATAGAAGGTTATGGCACTCCCTGAAATAGAATATACGTGTCAGTGCCCCGGTGGAGTAGCGGCAACGAAGATCGATACCCGTAAAAGTATACTGCACAGCAGCGTCAGTTTCATTACTTGCGATATGCGGGCATGTTGGGTCATCTTTGTAGTCGTACCAGTAGTCAGCTTTGTTTGGTAGGCTGGGTGTGGTCTAACGTTTAGTGGTAGTTGTGGCTATCAGCGAGGTTGAAGTACTGACTAAGTTAAGTCGTTGTAGTGCACATCGACGTCTAGAGTGGCCCATATACTAGCGATTCCCGCAATCAGCAGGAGAAGTGAGTAAAGACGGATGGCACGGGTGGCGATCATAGTGGGCTTGAGGACATTCGAAAGAAAGTGTCAGCTGTACGTGGGGAGCATTCCTTATATCCAAGGGCAACTGTGCGTTGTAACTGGTGCTTTCATTGTGCCTGGTAACCTCGCAATGCAAAGAATTCAATTTGGCCGAGATTCCCCTTAGGCGCTGCAGAAGAAGAGAAGAATCGCGTTGTCAGCCAAGTTTTGTCAGCTAAACACCCCTCTTTCCTATTTAGGCTGTCCCACAGCTTAACACATCACGTAGGATTGTCTGACTCCAACTCTAACAGAAATGTAATCACCCTCAAGCACTTCTTACAAATATTTCGTTTTAGCAATGCAAGCAAACGAAGACTTTGATGTGGTAGACGTGACCGCTGTTATCACGGCCGGCATGAATCTGCTATCAATCTGTGAAAGCGGCAATTTTGCTGAATGTAAAAGACTCATCGAAGAGGAAGATGCACCAGTGTGGTTTCAAGAGCCGGAGACAGGTTGGTCTCCGTTGCACATAGCCGCCCACTTGGAATCTCGGGAGATGATCGAGTACTTGCTCGCTCATGGAGCTGTGTGGAACGCCGGTAAACCACCACTTGATTGCCTTGACACATATCCTTTGGAGCTGATGCGATTATCACATGCCCCCTGTAGTTGACCATTTAGGCAACACAGCAGGAGATGTATCCTTGTCTCTAAATGACGAAGAATGTTATGGGCTGATACGAGCCGCTGGTCTAAGATCTGGTAAGGATATTCAGGGCTTGCTGACGTGGAGCACATAGCCTAAGAAATGATAGAGTTTCTTCTAAGGCTGATCGGAAACCGCGCTGAGGCAGAGTCTGCCGCAGTATTAAAGGCTGAGGCAGCTCCGGCGGTCTCATCAGATGCCTTTCTATCGACAAAACTACGATACACGATAGATGAGAATGGGCAAGAGATATGCTTAGTAGATGCAGGGGACGGTGAAGATGTGGGGGTTATGATGGGATGGGAACGCCCGATCAGTGCGTGACGTCCTCTTCACATATATGCGCCTCACAATGCGAACCCTCTATAATTCCAGTGCAGAAAACTGTTGAACGATTATGCGAGGGACAAACCGATGAAATCTATGTATTGAATGTTGGTTTCGGGCTTGGAATTGTAAGGCATCTCATCTTGATAAATGACGTCCCGATCACAATTCATCAACTGTCCAGATTGATGGATTATTTCAATCCCTACACAGCCCTCCAAAGAAACATGTTATAATCGAAGCACATCCAGACGTTTTGGCCCATATGCGGTCTACCGGTATGCTTTCATCATTTTCACAGTGGCTGTATTGTTGATCTTGACAGGTGACACCGGTTTAAGGGTGGTATGACAAACCAGGTGTAGAGATCTTGGAAGGCAAATGGCAGGACTTCATCTCAAGTCCGCAGCTCCTCGAATTTGGTGGATTTGATGTTGTGTACACTGATACCTTTTCCGAAGAATATGATGGTCAGTGCCCGCAGCCTTGCGCATTTTTACGAGCAGTGCTTATCTATATGTTTCACTTAGATTTACACAGGTTCTTTGAAACCGTGCCCGACCTTTTGCGAGGTCACAAATCGAGATTTGGATGGTTTAATGGGCTAGGTGCCACGAGTGAGTAGCGTGATGGACTCAGAAAAAAGTAAAAATACTTGACACTTACTCGCTATTTTGTCCAGACGCGCTTTTCTATGACGTCTACTCCAGGTTAGCGGAGATCCATATCCAGGATATTGGTATGAACATTTCTTGGTCCGATGTTGAGGTCCATGGGGAAGAAGAGGAGATTTGGTCAGGGACAAGAAAATACTTCTCCTTGCCATACTACAGGTTGCCAGTGTGCGAAATGAAACCGTAGTCTTGCGAGGTGGAGACACGATAAGTGAGCACAAGTTTATCTTATCGTTGAGGTGCTGACCGAATGAACCGATGTGCGCAGAAACATTAAAGGAACTCTCTTTCAATTAAATAAAGTTTGTTTTCGACATGATAAATGTCCACAAATCCATCCAGGCCCAGGCCGGCCAGGAGAGCATCAAGCCCGCTTGAGCGATTTACCGAGAGGTTGACCCTAGAAGATCTACCGAAAGACATTGACGACTCTCCGGCGGCAACCTCGCCTTCGATTGGGCAGTTTTGACTGCGTACAATATGCTGAAACCGATGATCGGCTAATTCGGTAGGATAGCTCGGGACCATTACTTGCATTGCAACCAAAGGGCCCCACTCCTCCACTGATTTCTTCAGTCAACTCTATTGGCGTTTGAATCCTTGAACACATAGTCATGAAGAGTTGTGCCAATACAATGATTTGAGGTGGAGGGGAAAGAAATACGTGTCGTACGAAATACGGTACGGTTAGGTTTGGTAAACTCTTTACATGACTTAATGGAACACACCAAGAAGGAGACAACATTGTAAAGTGCAAAAAAAAAGGGTGAGGAGGACGGGTCTCCTCAGTAAATCAAAAGATAGAAGAGAAACTAATTGAACAAGTAACGATCAGAAGAAAATTGATTCTTTGATGTTCACACCAGTTCTGCCGATTTTCCAAACATCGACGGCGAGATGGAGGGATTTAGGTTACGACGGAAGAAATTGAGATCAAGGGAGGGAGGGTATGCGAAGATCGGAGGGACGAGTTAGAGGCGGAGTTTGTCGCCATCGAGCGATAGGCAGAACACCACAACAGATTCAATAATAAGGCAGTAGGGGATTTAGTTGAATCGAAGATGAAATATGAATAGAAGGAAAGCCATGACAGCGACCAGTTAGGGAGACCACGATGGTCATGACTGGCTGATGTCCATAGCGTCGGAGTCTTTGGGCTTTTCTTGTTCAGCATCCTTCGTACCTTCAGCATCCTTTGTCTTCATCTCCACATCTGGGGCCGATGTAGTGGTGGCCGGTGCTTCTTCAGCACTAGATGTAGCAGCTGGAGCGGTGCCGTTCACCTTTGCCTCTTCAGTTCCGTTGACTATAGCCTCCTTCCCCGTCTCCTTTGATTCTTGCTTTGATGCATCTTCTTTGTCAATTTCCATCTTTGATTCCACACCATTAGGGTGAGATTCGCCAGCCCCGTTTGATGTCCCGTTTTCTGGAACCACCATCCCTTGCCATTTGAGGACCAAGTTCATCGCGCGCTCTTTGAATTTGAATTCCTCATCCCGGGGAATTTCAGGGAGTTGAGCAATACGGCGCATGACTTTGCCAATTTTTGAGAACTGGAAGCCGGTGTTGATGTAAGTGACCGTTGGGATATGTTACCGAGGGGCGAAAAGCGGTTTGAGTTTTGAGAGAAAAGGGATGCAATATCGGTTGCCGTACAACATCAGGCACAACGAAGAAAGAAGTTAGTAAACCCACGTTTATTTTCGGGAAATCGGAAAAAGAGGGTGGTGATCTCCACAAGAGGGATGAGGGTGTGTCTCGAAAGAAAAGGGTTAAAAAAACAATAAAACCCAAGACTTACCGAAAGATATTGGATTGTCAAGCCTTCATAGGTCTCTACGGTGGAGAATATTTGATCATATGTGGGCATGTCCTATGGGGTCGAAAAAAGCCACATGAGTTCAGAGGCACGATGGACGTCAAGAAATTTGAATGCGGCATATCAACAAATTGGTACAAACGGTCGGATCAAGCGAAGTTGGCCGTGTGGTTGAGTCATTGAGGAAAGAGGCGAAAAATTGAAGGTGGCAGCAGCAAAGGAGTTAACAGTGAGAGACAAACACCAACTGACCTCGGCCACGGGAGGGGATTTGTTAGTCAAAAAGCCCCTTTGCAGTTTGTGACGCCATTCCTTAACTCGCTGTGCTTCCGGATCGTTGGCAAGCGCGGCTGGAATGAACGAGGGAAGTCAGTGATAAGGTGATGGGACATGAGATAACCGCTGGAAGTGCTGCAAACACGGTGCGGAGTGGTGCAAAACCACAACGATGGTATCGCAATGTGGACGGAAGGGATACTCACCATCCTCAACGTCTTCGTCTTCAGCTTTATCTTTCTTTGCGCGTTTAGCTGGCCTGTCAGGGGTTTCGGTAGTAGATTCCTCTTTTTTAGCCCGTCTTGATTTGGGCTTTCTGGCGGGAGTGGGATCGGCCTTGTCCGCATCCTCCTCAATATCATCTTCTCCTTGTGCAGTGGAAGCAGTGGCATCGGCTTTATCTTCATCCTCGCTTTCGATGTGCTCCGCCGAGAGTTTTTTCTTTTTGTTGACGACCGGACGCCGTTTGCCACTAGTACCCTCAGAAGTAGACTTTTTCTTCTTCTTCTTATCGTCAGCTGATGTAGATTCCCTCTTGCGCTTTTTGCCAGCGTCTGACTTCTTCTTTTTCTTTGAGGTGGTCTCACCATCATCTGCCGCCTCGCCCTCTGCATCCGGTTCGTCATCGGCACCTTCGCTCTCGTCCAGTTGGTCAACAGATTCCTCAATCTCCTCTTCCTGACGTTGCTTTTCTTCTAGCCGCTTCTGGAACTCTTTCTCCCAAGCTTCTGGGTTGAGCGCAATCTCATAACCGCGCTTAAGATCGCCGTTCTTCTTGGACGGCTCGCTGATATAGGCCTCAATTTCATGAGGGAGTAAGCGAGAGAGATCCTTGGCAAGAGACCAATAACTGATTCGATGGCGAAAAATAAGTGAGCGTTAGGTGGAGTAGGTATTGACTAGTTGCCAAGCACACTCACTGATCGCCAGCCGGGAAGAATCTAACACAATAAAACTTCAATTTTTTATTAGGTGGTTTCTCTCGTTTAACCTCCTTGGGTACATTATCTGGATCCACGACCTAGAAGAACCGAGTAAAATAGTGAAAATGCCGAGTAAATGAGTGGAGAAAGATTGCATACCATAGCGGGCCATGCTGGATATCCTCTTACTTTAGCGAGAACGATGTCTCTGACCTTGTAATCCACTTCCGCAGGTGCCGGTTTTGAATTTTTCTTTGACGCCATGCGGGTGATTGAATGCGTGGGGGAAATTGGTTTTAAGGTGGGACAAGGACGCGAGTGAGGTCAGTTCCTATCAGAATCGACTTTGGAAAAGGAAAACGGCCCGTGCACCCAAAACAAATCGGGGTTTCAATTGATATCCAAATCATAGAACATTCTCACGGTTCATCTGAGCTTGAACCGCCTCTAATCTGCTTTATAACCCCCCATCAAGACAGGGAAAGCGATGTCCAACCGGATTGTGGTCAGTTTAATTCACATTCGCTCTCATAATGTGATTCACAGCGAATACACATCAGCCATCGACTTACAGATCAGTCATTGACGATGTCATGGCAAACATCCGTCAAGATTTCGCTGATTTCGGTGTCGACGAGGATGTATTGGCCGAGCTTCAGCATGTATGTTATACTATCACTCATAACACACTCATTACTCATATTCTATGCAAGAAATGGGAGCAGAAAGTTGTTGAATCCAATGTTGCCGAATTTGAACCCGCTCCGCCTCAGCCTCCACCGGCTCCCGCTCAACAACCTCTTCATCCTGTCCCTCCCTCTGGCCATGTTCAACTCAACCTTCCAGTCACTCAACGCATACAGTCCAGCTATCCAGCTCCCTCTCCTGGGCCTCACTATCCCCAAGTGAAAACTGAGCCACACGAGCCTTCATATGTTCTCCCACCGTTGCCCGGTCCCGGTCCTCCGCCTGGAATGCATCATCTTTTGCTCCCTGGTGGACAACGTCCGCTTCCTGGCCAGCAGTTGACTGCTCAGCAAGTGCAACAGGTCATGCAGCAACATCAGCATTTCCAGCAACTTGTGCAACAGCAACAAGCACAACAGAAGCCACAAATCGCTCAGTCACCTGCTCCCCCCGCACGCGTTCCACAAGTGGATGGTCCTTCCTATATCCCTGCGTCTACTTCCACATCTGTCACAACGGTCCAAACTATGATTCCGCAGTTGGACGGTCCGTCGTCAGTATCTTCGTCGGGCTCATCCAGGTCCTCCGCCTCCCCACCTCCAATTAGTCGACCTGGACCATCCACTGTACCTCAGCCTTCTTCCAACGCTGGAGCCGCAGCGGCTGAGACCGAAGAGATTGGCTCGGATCTCGATGATGACGATTCTGAGGGTGATGCGGACGAAAACGGAGGTCCTGGTGCTGGTGGTGATGGAAGTGGTCCTGGTGATATCGTGTATTGCACCTATGACAAGGTCCGTTCTTCACGTCGTGCTTTTGGATCTCGACAATTGACATTGAGTGATCTGATGCGCAGGTACAACGCGTTAAAAATAAATGGAAGTGTGTTCTTAAGGATGGTATAATCTCCGTCGGCGGCAAAGATTATCTTTTCTCTAAATGTGCCGGGTAAGTGCTCTTTGTTCAAGCACAGGATAAAGTCACTAAAGACTGTATTGTTGCTATTAGCGAGTTTGAATGGTAATCCGACACAGCAATAGCGCCAAATCCCGCCTCTCCGCATTTTACTCAAAAACCCCAGAAAATCTTGCATGTTTCTTGTATAGCACAAATAATTGTCCGCACGTATCATTCATCCTCCTTTAGCAAAAACCAGCTAGGAGCATCACATCCAATAGCATTGATCCAGGAGCCTGTGCTGTTTTGTGGTTCTTTTTCTCAGGACACCACTACTTCCTTTGTAGACTGTCTCGTTTGTCCATCATTGTATTGACCATTCTTTGAAATACAAACTGCTTCGATAAAAAAACATCTGTCTTGCTCTGTTGTTGGGGGGAAATTTTCGTGATGACTCGGTATCACAATCCTTGGTCATCAATCTACGAAAATGTTTTATTACGTCTCATTCCTTCGACCGCCACCTCAAAAGGTTTTGATAACATCAAAAACGTTTTCGATCTGTCCCCAGGTAGCAAATGATCTTCGCACCGAGTAAGTGGCGAGTTATAATTTGTTCTGATGGGGCGTTGACGACGTTGCGCCCAGATTTTATGAGGGTGATCCATTAGACCTCTACTTCGCCTGGCTGCCCGAAGCCTCCTTTGCCAGCGCTTCACACGGTGCTAGCCAAAACTTGATGACGCGCAAGTTAACAACTTGGAAAGGAGCTTCCACAGCCTATAAGGAGATAGAAATCTCGTTACCGCCTGCAGCAAAAGTCCAGGATGAATGGAGATTGGCATTGTGGGCACGCAGCACTACCACGTCACCTAATGAGGAGAACAACAAGACAACGGACAATGCCGACCCCTTACCATGGCTCATCGAGCTTAAACGACACGCGACGGAGAATACTGATTTTGGAAGTGCACCTTTCCCCGTGCTTTCTGAACCGATCTTGATCGTTGCGGATGAATTTACAACCTTGGAGTCTCACTCTAAAACAAAATCAAGGGCAAAAAGGGGATCGAGGGCCACCGCGATGGCGCCGAAGCAAGAACGTATTGAAAGGATGTACCTATTACCAACAACTCACTCGGCGGTGTCCGGTCCAATCGAGCATGGGATCATATGTGACGGCAGCGATCGCCTGCGTAGCAGCACGATTCTCAGACTTACAGAGCAAACAAGCTTTGACCTTGATAAAGTCAGTCTGAATCTCATCGATATACTTTATCTCTAGAGACCTCATTAATCTTGTCAATAAAAAAAAACACTAGAAAGTTTGGGATTCAGGCTTGGGACTTGCTGCGTGGTTGGCAAACCTTCTGTTTCCAAGATCGGGCCTCGGCATGGCCAAGCCGAGTGAAAATAGGCTCCCAATGGTGCTAAATCCTAGCACGATCGATATCAGAGATCTACTTTTGAATCCGAGAGGCTTTAGTGCCGTGGAACTGGGTATGTCCATCTGAAATCATTTTGAGTCAAAGGTTTGACCCTCGCGGCTGAACCCATTGCACCAGGGACGGGAATAGGTGTTGTCTCGTTGATGTTGACAGCATTACTAGAATCATCTGAGTTGTCAGGATATTCTTCCGACGATGCTGTCGGTGATCCCGTGAGGACGACATGTTCTCGCAAGATCCTAGCTACAGATCTCGGTCAGTCCAACTTCATTTGTCCTAGTGCATCGACCTAACGTCATCTCATCATCACCACCGATGAAACCAGCGTCAGCAATGCCACTCATTATGCACAATTTCAAACAAAATGCATCCACGTACAGCTCTGGTAAAATCCAATTGCAAACTGGGGTGCTCGACTGGGACAGTACCAATATTTTTGAAAGCTGCCCTGATTTGGGAGATTTCCGCACCCTGGACCTTATCTTGTGCGTTGCGACTGTTTACAAGCTCCTTCCGAAACTTAACCAAATGCCGTGAAAGGCCTTGGTGGCTGACATTTATTTTTTATTTTTGACTTTTGGGAAAAAAAAGCATGGCGGACGTCACGTATAACACGACTTCCTTCCCGTCCCTTATCCGGACTATCCACTCCCTGGTCACCTCATGGACTCAAAATCCCAATTCCGATGGATGTGGGGGCCCTCGGATTCTGATGGCTTACAAGGAAAGGGATCCTTCCGAGAGACAGCTTTGGGATATGGCGGCGAAACAGGTGGGAGTGTTCTTCGAACGGGTCGGAGGCGTTGAAGGAGCTGGAGAAATGGAGGTAGAGATATGGATTGGTCGATGCATTGTTTCGGAATTGAATTAAGTACGGAGATATCATATATCGTGTGATATATGGGATGGCTTGGGATGTGATATAGAATTTGTAGGCCGCAGCTTATTGGGGATTAGGATATTGTAAGGGCTGTTTTAGTAGATTGATAAGTATCTTTGACGCTGCATCGGATCACGATTAGTGCACCGTGACCAAATATTGAGGGCCGTCTGAAGTGAGTTGTCAGACAAGGCCGGATGGATACACGAACTCTTGACCTCATGCGAACCCAGATAGTGGATCACAATTGGTGCCTACATCTACAAAGGACTGTTTAAGCCTAAACGAGGCACAAAGCGAAATTGATCATAGAACGTGGAAACAGGGTCGTTTGAAGAACGAGGACCCGTGACGTTTCTGGCCCGCGATGATTTTTGACGACCTTTGTTGTTGGCAAGTCTGACGCGAAGACAAAAAGGGATTTATATATGGGGTCAGCATCTCAATTTTTACTCTCCTCGTCGCTTTCCTGACTGCAGTTTGCTCCAGTCTCTAATCCATGTCAGACAGCGATCACGATTCCGTCGACGCCCACATCGACGCTCCCTCAGCGGCGTCTCCGCAAGCTATGGGTATCACCTTTGCCAACATCTCACCACCCACTGTTGGAGGCGATTTTGATGATGCCTCTCCCTTGAAAAGAAAACGGCTCGACATCGATGACAATGATCCCGACAGTGAACGTCCCCATCGGCTTTTCATTCCAGACGAGCCCTCGTCCTCAGCATCCGCACTCGACAAGGGCAAGGGACGTGCTGATCTCGCGGAGGCCAATCCATCCCTCACCAGGCCTTATGCCAGAAAAGTTCGTGATCGCGACTTCTACCTGTCAGACGGGAATGTTGTTCTCTTGGTTTTCGAGTGAGTGACCGTCCCAAACATCAATGCCACATTGGCTGACGACGCCCATGCCACTCTTGCAGCACCTACTTCAAAGTACGCTCTTCTTACATCACATGAACGCGTGTATCATCAGACTAACTCAATATGTAATTTCATCTCACTAGGTTCATCAATCTCGGTTAGCCCAAGACGGATCAATCTTTTCCACCATGTTCAGTTTACCGCAGACCGAACAGTCCGAAGTTGACGGAACTAGTGAATCCAGACCTATCCACTTCATTGATAAACCAAAGAGGTTCGCCAGCCTTTTGTGGGCCCTATACGCCTTGTAAGTTGCTTTACGCTCCCTGGATTCGATGGCTTTTTGCTCGTTGCTAACCTTAATTTGGCCTCGCTTAGACCTGCGGAGCTTCGGTCGATCAGCGAATCTCCAGAAAATGTCTCAAAACTCATCGACATTGCTAAGGCAGCTCAGCGATATGCATTCAAATCAACGGAGGCGTGGGCGCTGAATTGTCTAGTGGACATTGTCAAGTCGGGATTCCGGATCTCGAAGAGGGGGGTGAGCTATACTTCCCGAGATCAGATAGCGGTATCAACAATACTCACGGCTCTCGCAGATCAATCCTTGGCATATATTTGCCCTAGCGAGCTTATGCAATTGTGATGAGCTCCGCAAGGCCATGATCACAAAAATAAAAGACAGTGCAGCCGCTGGGAAAGTCGCATACCCGTGGGTCGTTCTCATCGCCGATGCCCTGGGCATTCAAGAGCTTCAGGGTGAGGCGTACTATAAGCTTGTCATAAGGGTGAGTAGCTTATGACACGAATGTAAAATTCGGATGAATTTCAGTTACTCAAATATACTGCGACTTAGGGTCACGAAGGTTGGACCGAGCTAGAAGAATCCGTCGTTCGCAGGCTTTATATCGGATTCTGTAAACTGGTTACATTCAAGGATCAACTCTTCGCCGATCCTATGCCAATTATACTTCACGAATGTACAGGACCAGGCCCTTGCCGAGCTCGTTGGGCCGTTCAATGGAAGGAGTCACAGGCACCCGACCCCACTCAACCTGCTATACCCTCCGTTGACATTGTTGGCCAGTTAAAAGCTTGCGCCGCGAACCTGAGGAGAAAGTAAGCTGCTATGCCCAAATGTGTCATTAGTTTCACATGACTAACACTGCACCTTCCTTTAGCCGGGTATATCCGGGCCCTTGTCACGATGCTTGGCTAGCAACGATTGAAGCCAAAGCTAAGGAGCTCGAAGATGGCATTCGACTCTACCAATTTTTCATATCTTAGCATCATCTTTTGTGCATTTACGACCTGATCTTCACCGCTTTACGACGTCCGACATTTCATCATCACGGGTATCATTTGTATTATTAATTATTCCCCGTTTTCCCTGATCACTCCTAGTCAATAGCTATCACCCTTGGCCACCAGCGATGTTGGACCACGGGTTTGTAGAATGCCCATTTTCCATTACAAAAATTTACGTCGTTGGCGGTATACCTCACTTCCCTACGCCTACAAATCCGCTTCGTGGACGCGGCCGGTGTGCATATTGGTTCTTTCGCATCCATGCGCTAACCGTAATAGTCATCTCGGTGGAGCGTTATTAATCACGCTCTGTTACATGCATAAAACCACCCCCTTAAGTGGGAATTTACCGTAGCTCCCATCACCCTCACCCCGCATTTCACTACTCAGAAGCATGGCATCCCGCGCTATCCAAAAGAGTTTCTTCTCTTCGGCACAGTTTGCTGTTGTAGGAGGATCCAAAGACGAATCCAAAATTGGAACTAAAGTGAGACTAAACTTGTAGAACATAGAGCGGAGTAAGATTAAATGCTGATCAACCACAACAAAGCTACTTCGTTGGTATCAAGCCCATAAGCAGCCTGTAACACCTCTTCATCCGGTACGGTATTGACTTTTATAACCATGAAACAACTACTGATTTAGCTACGCTATCAGAAAGAAGATGCTATCGCCGACATTAAGACTGTACGTCAAGTCAGCGAACTGCCATTCCCTGAGTCTACTTCACTTAGCATAGTCACACCACCCAAGGTCAATCATGAAACTTGCCATAAGTTACCTTTAATTACTGATGCTGAGGCTTAATGCAGGTGACACTGGGGGTTTTGAAAGACGCGGTTGCGGCCAAAGTTCCCTTTGTCTGGATTCAGCCAGGCGCGGAGGACGAGGCTGTGGTCGAATACATTAAAAATACAGAAGGACTAAGCGATAAAGTGGTTTATGGTGGTCCTTGTGTCCTTGTATCCGGAGAAGAGTTGCTCGAGCAAGCTCGTCTATGATTATCCATGTTATTATCACATTATAGAAACAAACAAGCTCTACAACGTTGTAAACATTTCCACATCAGAGACCACCAGCTATTATCGTTGCGTGCTTGATTAGCAACCCTGATGGCCTCGATCTTTAAAATATTCAGCCCAAACTCTCCCTCTTGTTTCCCAAAGTTACTCCTACACATCAACCCAATTTCGTATATCCTTTCTGTGGCGAATTCAAGAGAGTGATCTCCATGTTGTTCGGCCTTTACACTTTTGGTTGCCAAGTGATCAACAGGTCGTCCCCGATACGTTGGTATGAAAGACTCGAACGGTAAGTCTATTTCCAGCACCTTGTGATAGTGACGGAGAGCAGTGATTTGGAAGTTTGCCTCCCATACAACGCGACTTGCCGTTCGTCCATTAGGCAATTTCTTCGCGGGGGTAGTGACAATGGTGAAAGTGAAGACGCATGGGTTGTCCGGTGTCTCACTCTTCTCGATAACAGTCGCAGCCCTCTGTGCTAGATCGACGTGAAGGCGAATACCCTGAAATCGAGACCTAGAGAGATCCAAGACCGGATTATAGTCGTACTTTTGGGAAGCGAATCCAGCCCCACCCAGAGTTTTCGTATCTGATATTCCGACCCAACGGGCTAGATGAGACAACGATCTTCGCGAAGTAAAATTTGGAGCGACTCACCAAGCAGACCGTGAAAGTAGACCCCTTCAGTTTTGCTACCGTGCTTTTTGTATGAGTCGAGATACGATCGAGAACTTCCACCCCGCACAGAGTCGTCTACTTGACGCCAGTGATTTATACTCCATGGAGGGAACAAATCAGTTACTTCCTGGTTTGGAGAAGTCATGGTCCAAGTTAGTTGAGAGATGGAACTTCGAATTTGCGACTATCTGACGTCAAACCGATCTCGAGCCAGAATCTCAGCTTTGGTAAGCCGACGATCGGGATGAATGCGCGAGTTTCGAGATTGCGAAAAGTACATGAATGAAGATAAACAACAGTGATGGAAACAATAAGTTATAAACCCATGTAGAAATACTATGGAGAAAATCATGAAGAAATCGCTTCCGTTAAGAGGTTTCCGGCTCCAAATGGTAAAGCGACCAAGGACAGCCAAGACAGCTTTGATGATTGCCCAATCAGTCTCGTTCGCCTCATCGCTACAGCGACGATGACAGCTACAACCATGGCCAATTTCCACTTCCATTCACCCGGAGATGTCGGCAGTACCCTCAGCGTGATTAATGTAGGTCGGACTGCGTCCATGATACTACACATCCTGGATCTGAAAACGTCATTGACGTGTATCCAGTGCTGTTGAGCATGCCGCTTCCACTTCAAGAAGAATAAAAATGCAAGTGCTCGCACTAGATCACGCTTTCGTCGGCGGCCATGCAGTAAGCGAGGAACTGCAGTAACCCGACCTGTCTGTGGATCTTTTTGGTGGTGAACAATGGTTGGATAACCGAAATACGGATTTGAAGGTGAAAATGGATCAATGATGGTGGGTGGTGGGAGGTCTTCTGGGGACGACAGCAAGGGTGGAGGCGCTGAAGAAGTAGAGGTGGCCAGAGGAAGGAAGGGAGGTGATTCGGAGGAATGCAAGGAGTTGGATGAATTTGATGATTCAGACGAAATGGATGGTGTTGCACACTTGGTGCTATCGGATGGCGTTGACCTTGGCCTGAGGTAACGATCGAGAATCGGATCAGAATCTGTATCAAATGGTGGCAGTAACCCGCCGTGTTCTTGGAAGCATTAGGTTAAGCAAGGCTATCATTTGCAGGTATGTTCAGAATATGGGACCAACCTTCTAGGATGCAAGCTGGTGGGAAATGTTGCAATAATTCCTCCGTTGAAAAAAATGATATGCGACTAAGTACTTTAGCCGGTAGAAATCGCCTATAATGGTGTGTGAGATACAAAAGCTAGTAGACGAAGGAATGTCGTACTTGATAAACCCCCAAAGTGCGCTATAAGCCCAAGAGTAATTCACCACGTACACTAAAATGTCGATGTTGCTTATAGACTTTGCTCAAATAAAAGGGTGACACTTACCAGCATTGCATACGCCAGGAAAGTTAGGCGCAACTTCACGACTGAGCCATGAAGAGATGTCCGATCCCTAAATAGCATGAATGTCAGCGAACCATTCTTCTACAAAAATGAATAAAAGTTACCAATTCCCGAAACAATCCAGCGCCTTGAACATCCACCATCATGACGAACTGCACTATTCTCATTCGGCTCGCCTCTTCCTCGAGATTGTCACCCAAAGCTGAATCATCAATCGTACCCGACAACATCCTATCGGCAGACTGAAGCCGATTGTCCAAGTCTTTCATGTACATCCGACCAGCTTCATAAGTGTTCAGCAGAATATTCTTCACTTCTTCCACTTTTTCGGATGCAGTTTTTGTGCCATCCTTGGCGAACGTGGTAAGTTGGCCAAGACCTATATAGAGTATAGGTTGTGTTGATATCACCTCCTCGGTGGTTGAAGGGTAATCAAGTAATGGGTGGTGAAGAAACCTAATAAAAGTAGATGGTGCGGAATCCTGAAGGTCGACAAGGTTGCGGATTCGCCATAGGAGGGTTTGACGGATCGCGGCGATAGTGGGAACGACATCAAAGTCGTTTTTCTGTTGTTGAATAGAAAACAATGAGTAAAATGTAACGCCGAAGGATGGTATCAAAGGAAGGGTGACCTTATAGATGCGAAATATTTGGCCTGATCAATAGACGATGTATTAATCATCCCGCTTCAAAAACTATCTCTTGGGACAACTCACCAGTATCACTGACCCACTCCTCTAGCCACTTCACTAATCTCTCGTCTATTCCAACACCTTCTGACTTCTTGATCTCCCGAACAACATCTGGAATGATTTCATTTGTGACTGTGTCCTGAATCCTACGGAGCTCGGGATGCCGCTTGTTGAAGACCTTGGATGTTTCTTTTTGACGGACCTGGGACAGAAACATTATCTGCCAATCGGATTAAATAGGATAATCGTTGTGCAGACTATTGCATGCCCCGCAATGCCAGAGATATCGAAATCCACCGCCGGTTAAGATATTGGTTGAACTACCGATGGATTCAAGGGTCATTATATCCGTTCTCACACCTCATGATCTACGGTTTCCTGCGCTCCGTACCGTTCCTTCTCGAACAACCGCAGCTTACGGTCACTGCCTCTTCATAATAATGAGCAACATCGGAATAACCATGGACAATGATGCTCGCCAAGATTGGAAACAGTGAGCGCTTGGGAAATTCCGGGTTCCTAATATGGATAACGAGGCAGAATAAACAAAGCACGACCCTCGCTACGACTCATCGAATAGAGGCTGACGTTACGGCACTCATAATTCCAATTTTCAATTATGCTGCGCGATGTTAGATTACTCGCTTTCAGCTGACTCTTGGCGCAAGGATGAGTTACATTCTCTCACCGTTTCCCCAAACTCATCGCTTCTCCGTACTGCGATCCATCTTGTTCGGCACCCGACCAGCTGTATAAAAGGACGCCTGATCTAGACATCCACCTCAACCAAGTTGGCCCAATCATCATGATCAAATCAGCTCTCTTACTCTCCAGCACTGTTGCTCTTTCTGCCATCATTGGCTCGAATGCCGCTACAATCGCCCCGCGCGATGCTACCTGCCCATGTGGATATCAAGACAGTAACGGCGCTATATGGGTAAGTTTTAATGGTATTGCGTCAAATGTCAGCATGTTGACTCGGTTCCTGCATCAGCGAGAAGGCTTCAATGCCGATTTCACTCAAGATTATACCGCGGCTCTGTCCAACTTCTACGCCATTACAAGCGACCCCGTAACCAAGGCTACCGGTTACAAACTGAAATACGATTCCACTAACGTCTACCCATATAACTATGGAATGGCTATTCGTACTCAAGCGTATAGTGGAGGACCGGGTGGAATTATCCACTCAGGAGAAATCGAGTCTGCTCGTCAGGATATCCGCTATGGAACATTCAGAATGAGAGCAGTTGTTCCTACTGTAAGTGGAACTGCATCCTGACTAATATTTCACTATCTGAGGACAGTTGCCAGGTTCCTGGAGTGTGCTTCGGCTTCTTCACATATCGGAATAACGTCCAAGAGAGCGATATTGAATTCCTTTCATCAGATCCGGACTATTATCAGCGCATCCATTACACAAACCAACCCAGCCTTTTGAACGGCAACGTGGATCTTGACGCCGTCAAAGAGGTGGTAGTCAACGCGGATTTGACGTAAGGTGCTCCATCTGTAAGAGTTACTGTTCTAATCTTTCGTGCAGGGCATTCCATGAACACCGCTTTGACTGGACCCCGACCGCGAGCAAGTTCTATCTTGACGGATCGCTGACTACAGTAAGCTTTCCTCATCACGTTGGATGTCCATGTCAACTAACTTTATGATGAAGACCATTACCAAGAATATTCCCAATGTTGACTGTAAGTAGCTCTGTATAGAGACGATGTATCATCGGTTCTAACTTCTCCGATTTCACTCAGCGCTCCTTATTGCTAATGTATGGAGTGACGGAGAACCATTGTGGAGCCAAGGACCACCAACCGCAGATGCGCTCGCTACCATTTACTACATCAAAGTGCGTCTGCTATTGAATATGGCTGGCCGAATACTGACGTCATTCCCAATCATAGGCTTACTTCAACTCGAGTTCGCTTAATGCCGCGACGTTCGACTCTCAATGCGCCGCTGCAGGCCATCCAGCACCTTGCCAGGTCTAAATATTTGTACTTAACATCTAAATTAGCACCTAAATTGAATAAATAACACCTCTCTCAAAATTCAAAGAACAGAAACAAAACTCCTCATTTGACTTCTCGGGTTTATGTAGGATTTATCTCAGATGTGACTCGATATTGCGGATTGATTGTCAATTTAGTGTCCGGTGATGTTTAAGCACTCAGAAGTAGAAGTCCTTCATGATAGTGGCACACTTTCATTCAATCCATGTACACGCATGTCTCGCTAGACATGGGGAAAGCGCCCAATAACTCTGGTTTGTAATGTAGTGAAAGAAGACGGTTCCAGCTTTTTAACTCTCACTGCGCGGCTGCGGGGCCAGTTCATCTTGCCGCTTTTCAGGAAGTTTATGTTGGCAAACTACGTATCCGAACAAATTTTCTGTATGAAAATAGCAGCTGGGCCATATTGCAGATTTCCACATTGTAAACGTGATTTTGTGATCTACTGAGCACCAATTCTGAAGAATCAAAGACTAGTTCTACGATTCATCAAAGAGCCAAGAAGTACCAGTGCTAACCAAATAGACTACGCAAATCCACTTAATACAGCCCCCAACATTGTCAACCACCAAGCCCTGAACAAAGCCGATACACCTTCCTCCTCCAACATTCTCTGATAGCAGTGCCTCAAGCCCTTATATGGTTCCTCTCCGCTATGACTCCTCAGGTTCAAGACATCTTCGTCTCGACCAGCGTATTCCACCGCTTCTCCACCTTCATTCACAGCATTGATTTCGGCATCCTCCTCCTCAAACTCGGCTCCAGGAGTGTAGTTCCTCTGCACGGTCAATCGAGCGGACATAACTTCCAGAGGACATAAGATGGCTGTTCCGCCCAGAGCCTGGAATAGTATGAAGATGCTGAGACCGATCGTGGAAATGTCAGACACTTTGCCATCTCGCTCAGCATCCTCAAGACCGTTGGCCAAAGTAGGAACGAGTATAATCCGAACAAGTCGGGAGAAAACTGTCAC
Source organism: Tulasnella sp. 418 (assembly GCA_019632295.1). NCBI lineage: Eukaryota > Fungi > Basidiomycota > Agaricomycetes > Cantharellales > Tulasnellaceae > Tulasnella > Tulasnella sp. 418. The sequence goes on from WSTZ01000057.1 coordinate 36,009, forward strand.
GAAGAAGACATGCAAGAACTGAGCCAAGAAGAGTCCCGGTGTGAGGTAGAGGGTCCATGGACGACGACGTTCGTAGCTTGTGAGAAGGAGTCGCAAAGAAGCTGCTGGCTTGAATGCGCTTAGCTTGTGGGGAGTCGTAATAGATCTGTTTCAGGTTATGACATCAGCACATTCGGTTCTGAAGTACAGCATCCTGTCCTGAACGCACCGGTTCGTGATGATACTGAAAGGAAGGGAGACAAAGGCCATAACCACACCATACACAAATGATTGCCACATAGTAGCCCTGGGTATCGAGTACTGTCCTTTCGGGGCCTTCATCGATGCGCCAATATAGAGCATCGAAAACAAGGTGTTGAATATGACGTACAGAAAGATAGGCACTGTCGCATTGGTGCATCGCAATTAGTATAAGTGACCTCACTTTTCAGGTCCAAAGGGTGAACTCAACTGAATCCCTTATAAAATCCTTTCCATCCCTCAATCCTCCTTACTCTGAAAAACATCGCCAAGAGTGAATCAACTCTTGGCCCCACTCTTGGGTCATTGTCGTCTGTCGACGTCACCCCTATACTGTCCCCGCCCGGATTGAGATTCAGACCGCGTGGATTATAGTTTACTCTGAATCTGACCACCAGTCCCATAAACGGAACGAGGATGGCCAATCCGATGAGAGTGGTTATTGTGAAAGTAACCAAGGTTACTACGAATGTTGTGATGCCCATGTTGTAGCCAGGGTAGTAGTAAGCTAGTGAGGTAGAGGTTGTTAGAAGGAATGAAGAGATGTGGTGAGAAATAATGACGCGTCCGGAAGAAGTTGATGACAAGAGGGGTGACCTGTGCAGTTGAAATACGGACTGCGGGACCTGTGCCATATTTTTGTTTCCGACAGGGCGCTTCTCTTTGCCCCAACAATTTCATTTGTCACTCAGGCTCAACTGAAGAATATTCACATTTCAGCCCTGTACATACATATAGTAACAATTATTAAGCTGTGGGTATGATTAATGGTATAGAACGTTGGTTCTAGAGGTATAGGAGGGATGCTCCACTAGATTATACAGCACCACCGAAATTAGATACGGCCGAGTCCCCGAGTGTCCTTGCGCAAGCTGCGCGCCTCACGTCTCTTCTCCTCGGCCATTCTTAATCTATAGAGAGATGTGTCAATATTATTACTGGGAACCACACACATGTTACTTACTCTTCATCAGCTTCTCTCTCCAGCAACGTCACGTGCTCTTTCGCATCATGAACGGCCTGTCGCGCTTGCTGCAACATGTGCTCTGCTTCCCTCTCAGCAGCTTCAGCAGCTGCAACCTTACTCCTAACAGCATCGATACTCCCATTACCCCCTTGGTGCGTTCCAAATGCACCAGTGGCTCCGTCTCTCCGACCAGAATGTCTGGTGACAGAAGTATCATGAGCATCGTAGTACTCTCCATCCGAGTATGAAGAATTAGAATCGACTCGGGTTGCATGATGACGGCGGCGACCACCTAGGATTCCCCCAGTCCCTCTTGTTGATCTAGTGGACCGCGTGGCGTTGCTTTCGTACCCGTTGGCCCGAGTCGGAGAGTCTGGGTAAGGTACATTGGTGGTGTTGGTGGTAGTGGTAGGAGCAGGAAGAGGATCTGGTTGGGTTCGGCGACCAGAGAGCGATGTACGCTTTTGAAGTGTATTGCTTTTAGTAGGCTTGGTGGTGGTAGGACTTCCTGAGAACTCGTTAGCGTGTCGCTTGAAGAAAGGCATTGGTGTAGATTTTATGTGAGTGATATGTATTTAGACGCGTGGTATTTCGTTTTAGTGCTCGCTGAAAGAGTTGTCCATGACTTATATACTAGCGGTGGAGCTAGTGGAGCGTTGCCGCCCATCGCGGCTGGATGGGGCGCTCCCGCAATCGTGCGCGTCATCAGCACATGACTTTTGCAATGTTATGGAGCGCATTTGCACAGAAAAGGAAGAGATCCACTTCGAAAGCCAAATTCGCAACAAGGTCACATAGCAGATGCGTTGTAAACAATACAAAAATAACAATGTAACAAACAAGGCCCACCGAATGAATCCATCTCTGAAATCCTTCAACAACCAAAGTTTAATCATCATCATGGATGAGAATCTTGGGCTCTTCTACCACGGATGCATAGTGAGTAGCTTCTTCTGCTTGGGGCCCAACGTCTTCTTCGTTGCCTCGATCATCATCCTCGTCCTCTTCGCTTTCGCTATGATCACCGGGCCTTCTGAACACCATCTCCTTTCCATCTGCCAAGCGCCTCTTCTTAATGGGGACATTCCCGTTTGCTTTGCTAGACCCTGCGCCGGCGTCTCTTGCTGTGGATTCATCCTTTCCGGCCCCTTTAACCATAGCTCTATTCTTCTTTTTCTGCCTTTTTGCTCGATTCTTAGCAGTTTTGGCATCGGCAGCGGCTTCTCGCTCCCTTCTGCGCTGTTCGAACTCTGCTGCTTCGGCTTCCTGTGTTGTGAAACCATCAACAAATACGAAGCCGGTAGAATGCCGTATCTAATCACCTTTTTAGTCGTTTCATCCATCATCTTAAGCCGCTCATATTCTCTGCGTCGGTTTTGTTTGTAGACGTGGAATTCACCACTTCCAGCTCCAGCCGAAGATCCTTGCACATTTTTCATCATCTACTTCACGAAATGGAGTCAGTGTTCAAATGATCAAATTGAGATCGTGATACCTACCTCTCTAGGGGGCCGTAAACTCTTTTCTTTTGGAGGTGCCGGTATGTGAACCTCTTTAGTAGGATCCTTCAGCAGTTTGGCTAGCTGCTGTCTTTGCAGCTCGACTGGTGTGGGAGCATGTCGGTTAACTGGAGGTGGCAATACTGGGTCATTATCTGCAGGTTTAGGTGTTGACGCGTTGGAGGACATTAGGATCAATTACTAGTCTCAATTCGAAGCGTAGAACATTGACCGTGGGCATAATCCGGCAATAACGGTGATTTTGTCCGCAGCCCAAACGATGCACCTGAACCCTTTATGCCCAGTTTTTGAGCTACTCTTTGAGGCAAGACCGATGGCGATGTTGCAACGGTTGTATTGTTTATAATGACGCGTTCAAAGGGGTATAATGCGTATCTCGGTGGTTGAGAATGACAGAGAAGACCTTCGAGAAGTTGGGAACTTGGTTGTGCTCCAACTCGCTATATATTCTGGACGCTTTATCGCAATTCACTTAGTTCGCACTTCCATACTAAGCTTCAGCCACCCGACGCACACTATACTATATTGTCGGATAAACGCACGCCATGCTCGTGACGGCTGTGCGCCTTGTGAGAGCCCTCAACACTCTTGGGCTGGGTTCCATCACTGCGGGCCTTTCCCACTGAAAAGGAAAGCCAACGGAAGAGGTACCGGATAATTGAGCGAGTTGAAGGCATTCAGCATCCGCCCTGAGGTCCATTGAATGGTCGTGTGAAGATGAAATCCAGCGCAGAGGCTATCATCGCCGTCCGGTAATCCAATGAACTTGGATCCACGAAAATCAACGCAATTCTGCCCGTCAAACTGTAATATGCTTCGCGATGTCAACCACATGGGTTCGCAATCTTCTGTAGAAAAGGAGGAAGCTGCAGTCTATTCGACCGGACAGCGGACAGGGTTCTGTCAGGGATTATTTCCCTGAATGGTACGTGTGACCATTGATGACTTCAGTGTTTCTCGTTTGTAGGCGTGACCATCTGATCCGAGACGAAGGCCATTGTGCATGGAAAATCGAATGGTTTTTTGGCCATTAACCGACTCGCCAACCGACGCGCACACTTAAGAGGGCGTGCGTGAATGTGGAATTCAGAACGCCATTGGTAATTCGATCGCCCTACATTGGAATTCTGGGAAGGCCTTCGAAGTTGCACCAGTGATGACACGAGAACCCTAAACATCTTCTTTGTTGATTTCTAGACCCAACTCCTTGTTTCACTGTCAGCTGACAGGTCGACCCGAAGCAATGACACCTTCCGGATAGTTTATAAACCAGCCCAGATACATGCACTTAACGACTCTCCTTTCCCCTCCCTTTACTCCCTTCCCTCCTGCTCCCATTCACGCGAGTGAGAGCTCATCAGTTTCCATTAGGAGATAACCCCACACTCATTCATCTAATTGTCATTCTTTCAAATGTCTGATTCAACTAAGACCAAGTCTACATCCAAGTCCACTGCCAAGGGTGGCCTACCCCTTTCCATCCGTACTCGTAAGGATAAAACATCGGTTAGGAGGAAGAACAGTAGAGGACCAGCTGGTAGTACCGTTAGGCGTAAGAGCAGCGTCGCGTCCAAACGACGCAGCATTCAAACTGCACCAAAGTCAGTCTTATTGGAATTTCACCCTCCTGTTGAGATGCTCACAGTTGACGCGTCATTAACAGATCCCCTGTCTCACCATCAATGGCTACTCCTGTTGCCACAGCTCGTAAAGGCACCGGGTTCTTCAAAGGTCTCACTCTCTTTGGATTTGGCTCGAAGAAGTCAAAGAGACAGCCTGTCGCCGCGTCTCCCCCGACACAGCAGGTGCAGGAGACTCCTTCCGCGCCAGTTGAAAAGGTGGAAGAACCGACGGCTACTGTCGCAGTCGCAGACGAGTTACCAAAAATTGAGGCAACATCGTCCGATTTATTTGCCGGGATTACCTCACCATCAGATGATTCTTCGCTGCCGATACAATCGCCTGAAGAGAACACCTCTCTCCCTACTGACGAATCTCAGTCGCTATCAGTCGAACAACCTGCAGTACAGGCAGTCCCTGCTGTACCTTCCAGCGACAAGCGCCCGATTTCCATTCATGATACAGTCCCTGACCCCGCATCCTCCACTGACGTCGCTTTGGCGCCTACGCCCTCTACACAAGTTAAGGATCCTTCGCCAAGTTCACCCAAGTTCAAGTTGACTGTTTCCACAGTAAATTTGGACATTCCACTCTTGGCGGGATTGGAAGCCCCTCGTTCTCCCACTTCGATCCCTCTTCCTCCATTAACGCCAGGAGAGTCGGAAGCAGCTACCTTATTCCCTCTCATCACTCAAGATAACAATGCGTCGTCCGCTTCGGATCAAGCATCTCCCAAGTCTCCGCCTTCACTCATTTTCTCGCATGCTAATGGCTCAGATTCTGATTTACTGAGCCCGCTTACCCCTGCTACGGCTGACTTCAGCCATCAAGTTCGTGGCCGTCGCACCTCTTCTACCAAGAAGACGGAGGATAGCATTCTTGAGGATGAAACTGCTGAAGACTCGAGGAGCAGAAGCAGGAGCAGGAGCAGAGAGAGGTCAACGGATGGGGCCAGGGCTCCCTCCCCATTACGATCTGGTAGCGCTACCCCAACCGCCTCAAAGAAACTTTCACCCTTGACCATCTTGACTCCCTCGTCTGAGGCTTTGCCAAAAGTAGAGGAGTCGGAAGAAGATGAAGCGAATCCTGGAAGTGGAAGTAGCGCGATCAAATTTGTATTGTCTCCTTCAACAACCTCCCCAGACGTGCCTCAATCAGCCAAAAGCGAAGCATATGCAAGGACCAGAACATCAAGCCTCAACACTGATGGCGCACAAGGCTCAGGTGCTGGTATCAAGAGGAGCTTGACTTTGAATATATTCTCAAGAGACGGACCTACCCGAAGGAGGAGCTTCTTCGGCTTGGGATCTAGCAAGAAAGACAAGGAAGAGGACCAGAAGGTGGGCATCTCCAGACTCTCGTCCAAAATTTAGTTTACTGATAAGACGCACCTTATGACTTAATCAGACGACTAAACAGGGTGTTTCTAATGGCGATGCGGCTGATCAAACAGGTAGCCGTGCCCCGCCCAGTCGATCTTTCACCACGCCTTCCGCAGGAACAGCTGCAGAACGCCGTTCTTCGGTATCCACCAAGGACAGCCGGACAATAACTCGTACACCACTGACACTTGACATCAGGTCATATGGTTCGGTTGGCTGCGACATTGACAACTTGAAGGTCAAAGGTGCAGGGGATGACACCTCTGGCACAGGTGTTGTGGTTGACGAAGAGACCAAACGCTTGACCGAAAGTGCTTTCTTTGCTTAGGAAAGCTACGTCGCTATCTGGTTCCAGTTTGCTTATGAGTCTTTATTGGTTTGCCTTGGGTCCTATTTATTATCTGCCTTTGCCCTTGTACATTTTACCTCGCCACGTTCTCTCCCACCATCCACTCTTTTATACCCTCTTTCTCTGAATCAGGCTCACTCCAACTATTTGTTAGCAGAAGGGGATTATATCTTCTTCACTGCAGTTCCCACTCGGGAGCTAGCTTGTCTTTTATATCTGGAAATGACCTTCACGGAGATACCCTCACTCATTCACCGCACCTCATCACATCCATATTATCTCATTGAACCGGTCGCTCATTCCGTAGTTTGATCAGTTACACTGCTTGTATACCTGGGCAATTGCAATACCAATTAATTGATCATCGTCGATGCAGTAGTAGAGAGCAAGATGGATGGGATTTGGGTATATTCCGAGTATCCCAGCCAGCTACCATAGCAAGTAAATCGGACCCACAGTTAAATAAGTGTACACAGAGATGATTGGTAATAGCAAGTCTCTTAAAGTCACCGATCCATAACGTTTCCTCTTCCTGATGCCAATCTCAAGTGCTAGCACTTGGACTGACCCAAACAACTTCGTCAGCATCCGCGTCGTCGTCTTCACCTTCTCCCTCAGCTCCCGAGTTGTCTTCTCCTTCACTTGAACTAACGACAGCGGCCCAGTCCGAATGTTGACCTTCGTGCTTGACCCTTGCTCCCCGCCTCCTTAACAACGCAATGATTTCCTTTCCTTCGAGGTATGCCTTCTTTTCACCTTCTCCCAACAATACTGGAGTCGAAAGAGAATCCGAGGAATTAGAGTTGTGATTTCCAGAAGCATCAACGTATCCAGAGCGCTCACTGGCGCTGGTACTACTCATTCCAGAGACATATCCCTCTTCCACTTGACCTTCAGGATGACCCAGGTGAGATGAAACTCGGATGCGAGGCGACTTGTATTCTAATTCTTCAAGGAATGTAGCGAGGGCTTGGGATGCTTCGATCCTGGCTCTCAGAACGTGTCGGATTAATCGGCGAGAAGAGGGCCTCTTGGCTTTCTTCTTGATTGTGGAAGTCGTCTTGGAAGAAGAACCATCGCCGTCAGTTGTAGCAGGCTTTGTCTCGGGTGGTGGGATTGGAGTTGCCGTTCCCGACCGGGGGAGAGGTTTATCAATCCATGGATTTGGGGGTGGGATAACAGGAATTGTATACTGCGTCAACGCTGCCAAACCCATTTCCCATTGCTATCGCAGAAATGCATGATGAGCTTTACTTGAACGATGCATGGGCGGAGCTCTTACCTTTGGGCCCCATACGCCTAACAGGACTCGCCATGCTGCGACCAATCGCTTCGCACTGCAATCGACGGGATCAATAACTGATGTGGGTCCAGAACTCCAGGCACTTACTGAGTGTAGACGTCATCAATCAAGCGGACATGGTACTGATAGATTAACCATACGGTTGCAGCCGCAGTCGCAGCTCCTACAGGAGTGAGCCAGAAAATCGCCCACATTAACCAGAACAAAATGCCGTAGCTGAAGGTTGTCAGCAAAAGTCCAAACACGATCTTGTTCTGTGCTTGACTTTCTTCCTCTTCTGCAGCCAATCTAGCTCCATATCGAGCCATGACGTATGCTGGAGCATGCATGATTATTGGTACCACGAAGAATGGTAGACGAATAATGCACGCAAAAGTAGAGAAGAGGAGGACTGACAACGTGGATAGGCGAGATGGGAGTGGTACGGGGTGTGACGGATCAAGTGTCCGAGGGAGTGGAAGGGCCGAAAGAGATTCATTAGTGAGATGAGAAACCTTGAGGAGGGATGAATATTTGAGCAACGCTGCCTTCAACGCAGGGAAGGACGAATATCCGTTGGGATGGGCAAAGAGATCGACAAGACTAAAACCAAAACGATGAGATAATAATGGGAGGGAACGATGATTGCCACCCACAGTTGCGAAGTCGAAACAAAATCATCCAAGTTCAATGTCCTTTCATTTTCCCAGAGGAGCTCACGCGCCATTCTGGCGCAATAAAGCGTCTCCCAGTCTGGAGCATTGATAGTAAGTTCCACTAGATTCTTCTCGATAGCCTTGGTCAATTTCTTGACCGATAACCGAGGAGCGTCTGGAGTTGGAGCAAGGAATTCCTGCGTGAATTTGGACAGCGTGATAGGCTTCCCAAACCTGCCGAGTATGAATATTTTAGTGACAATACGATAAACAGCTAATCTTTCCAACTCACTCAATAAGTGCTGAGCTCCTATACTTTGACTTATTCGTGTAAACTAGACCTGCAGGAAGCACAACAAGTTCCTTGGCTCCCTTGGCCTTTCCTTCTTCGCTCTGGCTCCACTTCATGTACTCCAGAGCAGCCCATGCAGCACCATCTTTCACTTGCATGATCCGGGGTTCAGTATAGCTGGTACCCTCAGGGAAAAGGGCAACAACCTCCCCCACCGCAAGAGCATCAAAAGTTCCTTTGAACATAGCCTGCTTATCACTGGACTTTCTGTTCACTGGAATGTTACCGGCATCCAACAAGACCTTTTTAGCGATTGGATGACCGAAGAGCGAAGCCTTAGCCCAATAGTGCAGTTTCCTGCCACCTGGAAAAGTTGACGCTGAAAGTGCGCAAATGGGATGAGCACCACCTAGTGGTCGACATTGCAATTCATGAACGTACACAGTACAGCGGGATCAACACTCATGTTGTGATGAGTGCATACACTAGAGACCACTCAAGTTTAGTATGGATATCAATACCCGAGGGCTTGTGGCTACTTACACAATGACGGGTCCATCTTTTGGCACATTGTCCTCGTTTATAATCCGTATCTCGCTGAAAAAAGAATAAACCGCTGAGCGCGCGATCGAGAGAATAATCGTATGCGAAGGTCCAAATGGCATCCCTAGAAGTGCTTGGGTGGTGAGCTGTTCACGGTAAAAGGGATGGGTGAACTCGGTAGGGGCAACTTTGCACAGGAAGGAGCAATCCCAAAAAACGTAAGCAAATCAACTTTGTGACCTCAGTCAGGGGCGACACCGATCTACGTTGCACGGTTACTTCTAAACATCGTCATCTCATTTCACTAGAAGGCAAGAATGTAGGGTATAAAAAGATGTATGAAAAGAAGAACAAGAAACAAAATCAATACGTTCAGAGACTCTATCAAGAAACCATTCTAGTACTGCTCGGGCTGCCTTCTCTATCACCACTGTCACTGCGCTCATAACCATCGTCTTCACTATCATCTTCCCCATTAGCCATGTAGCCTTGCCTAAAGACAAAGCCCAAACAGTTCTTTGACATGCACATGCATCGCCCTTCAGTGGTTGTATTGTTGTCATGTTTTCGAGACCTTTTCTTTCTCATTTTTTTCTTTGCGCAAGGACATCTAAGTACCAACCATTAGTAAGAATGAGGTGAAGGTACTCACAGCTGTTTCTTGGTCTATGCCATGATAAGAAAAACATAACTCTTGACCTCTGAGTACATGTTGATTGGTAAACGCGCAAAGCAACGGTTTTTCTACGTCTGCATCAAATGTGTAACAGTGGTTGAGGTCTATATTAGGTTCGCAGCTATGATTCTGCAAACCAAAGATAAGTTAGTATATCATTATGACACAGTAAATGTCTATTGAACCTACAAAGAACCGAGTGTGCTAGAGTGGGTCTGCGGTTAATTAATATAATAACGACTTGGCTGACAAATACTCACATTTCCAGCATGAAACGCGTCCACGCTATATTTGACCTCATGGCGCTTCTTGGAAGTCATTGATTCAGGAGCTTTGTTCCCATCCTCAATCGAAGAGATGACCTGAGAATCATGGAACACTCCATTGCTGAGATGTTGAGAATCCAGGTCGAAAAGGTAAGTCTTGCCAATGGAATCATAGACTCTACATGCAGCATAGAGATTAGCCTGTGGCTGTAATATACAAAATTAACACTCACTGCCCGCGAAGATCCGCTTCCTGAGTCCTGATTAGTTCGCCGGAATATATGCCAATGAATGTACCCTGCTCTAGATTTTCGCCTGCAAAGACACCTGGTATGAAGTAAGGAAATGGGTCAGGACTATGCCATGAGCAGGTACTAGTGGTACGGCACATACCCCACCCTTTGTGTCGCGTTTTCTTGATCACTAACTTAACCTTTCTTCCGTTCTGGATGACCTATGCCACATGATCATTGCAGTCTTCCGGGTAGGAGATAGAAAAGACACTTACCCTATTTTGACATGCCTCCGAACAACCGCAAGCAGCATTACATTCCCAAATTGGGACTGCATGCGCCCTCAATAGCTTGCGTTCATCATATATAAACCCGTTAAAGACGTCTTCTTCCTCTCCTTCGACTACGTCCACCTCGTTTGTTACCCAACCAGCCGCTTTGTAGTAAAACTCTTGTCGTTGAACACAAGCACAAGTTTTCGACCGTGGATCACATTTTCCCCCAATGCATGTGCACCCCTTCAGGTCCCTGTTCATCCTTGGAACACCCTCTCCATAAAGCATACGATTGGTCCAGACAAATTCGAATGGTGGGCAAGGTTCATCGTCTACATCATTGACGATTTCGATTTCGGGTGCGGATGGCTCATCGAATTTTGTACCTTGTATGATCAACTGTTTGAATAACACCCGGTTGAAGGGATCCATTTTGTACTCCGGAGGTAGCTGATTGACCATGTCTTGTAAATCAGTCGGTAACCTGATTGCAGGCAGAGTCTTGTCATCGAAAGGATTGATCCACCGAATGCCCATCTGCTCTTCAATAGCCCGTAAGGAGGTATACCTGGCTTTGGTAGATGGCCTACTGCTGGAGGCATAGTTAGATATTGTCTGAGCTGTAGATAAATTCGGTGCACGGCGGGCGGACGGACCCGGCGTGGCCGGCTCTTCTGGTAGATGGCTTATTGGTGTATGAGGTCCCTCAGATGAAACAGGTGGTGTAGACTCTTCTGCTGAAGGCGAACGCTGCATGGGTTCTCCACTGGAGATCGTAGGTGGGATAGAAACCGATGCGTCAGGTTGCAATCCTTCGAGCTGAGCTTCAGGTTTGGCGGTCGGCTCTGTATTCATTGTTCCAAATCCAATCTAGATAAAGTCAGAATACTGACTAAGCAGAGAACAATCAAGCACGCACAAATTCAATGTCAGAATCATCAGACGAAGCAGAAGTATGTCGAGGGATACTGGCACGGCGAGGAATTCTTCCTCTCGTGGATTTTCTACCACGCTGAGGCTTCTTTTTTGCAGACAAGGAAATCGGAGAATCCGCCTGAAAGCACTATGGTTAGTTTGATAATGAAATAAAGTTGGACATACGCACTGATTCGGTTGATAATTCTTCGTCCCTTGCCTTTGCTACTGCACCGGAAAGGATTGCAGACACCTCAGACGATGAGTTCTCTTCGCCTGAACCCTCATTGAATGTGGCCTCACCAAGCGTGGTTTGCTTGATTGGGGTACTCTTGGGTCGTACTTGCACCTGATAATCGTCACCTTCGCTACTAGAGGAAGGCTTTACGCCATTTGCAGGTCTAGGCTCTGGCCTTTTCTTTTTCAGGAAATCATGTAAAGAGCGTTGAGTTGGGTTGGACCGCTTGGAAGGACTTGCTGGCTGGATGCTTAGTCGTTCCATAGGTTTGTTGAGTATAGTAGGTGCTAAGGGCTTGTTTGGACTTGCATGTTGAGGAATACCAGTGTGGGGCGAAATGAGCTTCGCTAACGGCTCTGCAATATGGATGTTCTCGAGACTTTCTTCCGCTTCATGAACCTCTTCATCTATATGCATGGGTTCCCTTGGTGGTGTAGAAATATGAGGGGTTTCAAAGGGATCTGTAACAGAATTCGATGGCTCTCTTTGATTTGACGATGCTTCCTCTTCGGAGTCGTCAATTATTATTATGGCATCATCAGCAACATGCCAAGAATTTGTTGAGGATTCGGCCTAGAAATAGAGCATCAACTATTGATAGCATGTGCGACGTTATTATTGTTCTCACAGCAGGGTGTGCAAGAGCGGGAGGCAAACGTCCACTCGGTTCATCATCGGATGATAGCCATATTACATCTTCAGTAGCGAGAGTATGTCTACGAATAGCTGAGATAAAAATGTGCATGAGAGCACGGATATATATAGGTTAACAGCGGACGTACGCAAATCTTGAGAATTCGGACGTAAGATCTGGGGTGCAAATCCGCCCGTGGACTTCCTGGAGGCTATGGTACGCTGATCAGCAAAGAAGAAAAAAAGCCTGGCATTGACACTGAGCTCACTTGGTCTATTCCGCCGAGGCGCTCGTGAATTTAGATCCGTGTATTCACGCGGCTGTTGCGCAACTAAACGACTGTCCAAATTTGAGTCAGTTGCTCGTCCTTTGCCTTTGATTTTGGATGAGGACTGGTTAAGAGGGTGTACATCGCTCCGACCGAAGAAACCGTGTGATGTTGATGGCTGGTTTAATATGGAGGCTGGTTGTCCATGCGTTGATAAAGAAGTCCCAGCCCCAGTCGTTGATGTAGATTTTCGACCTGATTTCAATGAAGATGGACCTGGTTTCTCGACGCGGGTCGAGAACTGTGAGGAGTCGATACGAGGAAGTTTCTCGTTACGCGGGTTAGGCTCCTTCGACTGCAGGGTCTTACGCTTTCGAGACACGAAAGCCCCGTACGCCATTTCGTTCAGTTCTTCGGTATCATCCACGTCTGGTTCGGAGGAAGTACGCCCTAGTGATCGGTAATATTGGGTGTGTCAGTGCTAGTTGAGACTCAAACACGTAAATTGAAACGATCAAAGATGAAACTCGCTTTGTGTTAATGGCATCCATTGAGACATGTGAGAGATTATTTGTTGTATGAGGAGTAATGTGTTGATTGGCGTGTTTCTCAGTCAATAACCGAATCGTTTAGCAGTGGGCGAAGGCGAAAAGAGCAGAAATATTAGTTGGTAAACAAAGGTCCTGATTCAGGGTTATTCGTGAGAATTCTTGAAGATCGTGCTTGTTAGGACTTGACAGCGTCCAATGGCGAGTTCCGCATCTAGCAATCAGCCTGCGACATCCAGAGCTCCTCCAGTTGCTAAGCCAGTGGTGCAACGGTCTTCAAGAAATTCTATACTAGTTAACAGGCGCCAGGTAAGGCAATTGAGAGGTTCAATGGAGTGAGACTTCAACCCAACTGCTCCACAGGAACAAAATCCTCTTTTAGAGCACCTCAGAAATGTTGCATGGGAGTATGCCGCTATATCACCTGACTTTCAAGTTGGTGCAACGACTTGTGCCCTTTTCCTAAGGTAAATGAATGGTCATGACAGTTTTGCGCAGCTGAGGTTGACACTGCTGCTGCAGTTTGCGATATTATCGACTCCATCCCGAGTATTTGCATCGACGCATCTCTGATTTGGGTAATTCTTATCAACTTAGACTACTTTTATTCATGATTGACGCGGTATGCACACCACTTCCATTCACAATTGATGAGACTGATCGGCACCACATGGCCTTTAGAAAGATCCTGAAAATGAAATTAAAGAGCTAACCAAGGTAACTCATGATGGAACTGAATCCTTCATTCTGTACTAACCACTAGATAGGTGGGCTTGATTAACAACATTACCATCATGGCAGTTTGGACGTGCGTATATTTCGGATGAACAAAACGATCAATCGCTGAATACTTTGCCCTTAGGTTAGAAGAAGCCGCGGAGTATCTGATGACTTATAAAGCCTACGAACACAAACCCCCGGACATGATAAAGGAGCGCGTAGACAAGGATTATTCCTCTATTCTTCGATCCGCCCTAACATCTATCAAGGGTGTGAACAAAACCGATGTTGTCACAATGCAAACTAACTTTGGGGTGAGCTCACATGAATCCAATACGAAGCCATAAACTTACGCTGGGAATACTGTAGAATTTTGCTACAATGTCACGAGCCACCTACGAAGAACTCAATCTTTTACCCGGTTTTGGTAAAGTCAAGGCACGAAGAGTAAAGGATGCATTTGAAAAACCGTTTCGCAATGGTCCCAAAAGCTCCACCAGTAATAAAGGGAAAGCCAAAGAGCTCACGGACCAGTCAGCTACTGCCAACACAGCACCTCCAGGAAGTCCGGAATGGGACGTGGACCCGGAACTCATCTTTGCCCTTGAAGACGACCTCACGAATGCGACAAATAGAGACAAGACAGTCACCACTTCTGCTCCGACGCGGACTGGTGAAATCACATCACAACATAAACAAGATGATGGACAAATGAGGCAGGCCGAGCCTCCGGGAAGCCCAGACTGGGATATCGACTTGGATCTTAATCCGGATTTTGACGATATGGACATTACTCT
>WSTZ01000570.1:0-14400 GCA_019632295.1 Tulasnella sp. 418
GAGGGTATCATCTACTTAGTCATTTTAGATCAGAGACATAGTCTAATATATTCTGACTTGAAATTTAGTAGACAATTCTTGCTTTTACGTTACACTACAACACTTGTAGATTATACTATGAATTCCTGACTTCTGGACTTGGTGCACTACATCTATTATACCACTGGGCTCAGTAAACCCCTTTTCCTATTCTGATTTACTTAGATCCTTGTCAAGTTAGATTCTCTGGTTATGACATGTTACAATGTCTATCAGACAAAGTAGGGTAGTAGACCTTGAGTCTACAATTTAAAATTAGTAATCTAGTGTATGAAATTCTGCTAATATCACTAAAAACTCTATAGTTTAATACTCAAGATTTTCCTATCATTACCACCATTGGTCTAAGAGTATCTAGGACACTCCCTAGTAATCCTTTATACCTCCACTTGTCTTAGGTACTCCTCTCAATAATTCTTAGACACTCAACCTACCATATTCCCATATTCTCTTCCTCCCCATGGGTACTCAGGCACAGTATTCATGAACAATGTCACTTCTAAGAGTGAAGATAATACATTCCTTCTTGAATGCTTTCTTCCACCATTCTACCCCCGAACCAAGTACAACATCACATCCAACAATCCCCTTCTATCTCTCATTCCACAGAAATTCATACCTATTATCATAATTACAATGACCAATCACCACAAGTTCAAATTATAACTGACACAATCTCGTCCGCTCGCCCATCTGACTCCTTTGACCCCAACCACTTTAGTACATTCAAGTAGACCAAGGAGGTATCATCCCTCCATAATACTCACCATTCAGACTCCCATATATGGCTCTAGTCGTCATGTAATAATAACCTTCCGTCCCGGGAAGACCACCAGATTCTGTACAAAGGATCGGCTACTAAATCGTTGGGTCATTCAGAAGAGACTCACCTGCAACCATCCACCCATCCCTTTCCTCACCACAGTACTTTGCATTTCAACACCTCCGCCATTCTCCAAACTCTCTTGGTATGCCTCCTCGCATATCGTTCTTTGGCGGGCATTCTCCGGCCCACTATTGACCAAGTTGGATTTCGGACAGAGATAGAATGAATTCGAATCTCTCATGGTGGTGGCACCGATGATGAGTCTAGACGAGTAAAAGGTCAGTTGTAGGTACCTCAAGATATAGGAATGGGACATGCTATCTAAACTTGTGGCTTCTTCTTCGAACTTGTTGTTCCTTCTTGGAGATGCCGTGCTGGGGTTGGATTGGACATTGCTTCATTAGATGCGTGCTGACCCATAGTAATCGCTTCATATCGAGTCCCTGTTGCAGGAATCAGACCACTGGACAGTGGAAAGACCCCAACGGTAGAGGTAGATGAAGGTAACCAGATCCAAGACCATCATTTTGCTTCATTGAACGACTGGAGTGTATCCGAATCCCGTCGAGGTTCCTTGTAAACTTTCTCAGTCAATCTCGATGTCCGCAGACCAGCCACAAGTGACAAATGTCTCTGCAAAGTAATCCAGACCAGAGTTGACAAGCGGTTTCTCCACCTGATTTGAAAACTGATTCTAGTCGCTGACTCGCACAATGTTGTGTGAATACTCACTGAGGTGCCAAACCAAGGACTACGTTTTCACCCAACTCAAGGCATATGCGACAAACGCATATCCATCATCGTCTTTGGGCTTCTCACAAATCCGTGACCGTAGTACTGCGTTGGACCTAAACGAGGCCACCGTGTGCTGATGATGGGTGACTAGTGCACTTGAATCCACCGATGGTGATCCAGGACTCCTTGCCGATGTGGAGTAGAGGCCGATAAAAGCCATTCTGCAGTGTCGTCGGAGTTGGAGGATGTGGTGGTACGGGATCTAGCTAAAACGAAATCGATCGACTGGGGATGCGGAAGAAGATGCCGAGATGGATGATGATGAAAGCTGCGAATAGTGAAGGGTTTTGGACGAGATATTGCGGATCCGGTCTGCGGACCTTTGATTTACTGACATGAGTGCCGGTGCTGAGATTGCGAGAGAGTTGGTCTTTGGTATAAAAGAGGGTTGTTGAATTGAAGAGGAAATGGTGAGAAATTGCGGAGCAGATGGTTGTATGCAAAGGGATGATCGTTGGAAGGAGCAGCACCATTCTTCTTGCCATAGCTGTTTTCCCTTTCGCGACCATCCTAGTTGACGACAGATATCATTTTCGAGTGATGAGGTTATTGATCCGCTCTTCTTCCAATTGGATTGGGTGAACTCGACGGAACGGGTGAACTCGACGGAACGGGTGAACCTGATCCTATCGCTCCCTTTGAGCTCGATGTTTTGACAGCGTTATCAGGATCTTCGCTTGGCGTTGATACTTTAAAAAGCTGAGCAACGCCGTTTACTACAGAGGTAAAATTCAAACCCACCTTCCAAATTACGATACGGGTTCACGGCGCCCAGCTCCCCTGGCCTACATCGTTTTCGACTTGATTAAACCGATAGCAAAGGTCCTGATGACTTGGATCATGTCAAAAGCGAGTGGAGGCTCTATGCAGGAGAGGCATCCAGAGAACATATAGTGACATTAGCACCTCGACAGCATAATACCAATTCAGCAGCTTACCTTTGTTAAGAAGTCTCTGGCAGCGGAGGACTAGGAGGTGGCCGTGTCGCCACACATACGTTCGTTAACCACGACTCCTTCCGCTTAATGGTTGGGAACGACTATGCTTCTGGGTCTTTGCTATCTCATCTCCCTTCTCTGATGTTTGCGTTTGATGATTCCAAAGGGGAGGTTTCTTACTAATATAGGGTGCAATAGGAACTGTTAGTACAGATGATTTTGTGATCGCTCTCGTCCATAATAGATAAATGAAGAACAATAAGGATCCATTCTGATGGTCAGATTAAACTTTTGGGCGTCCTTTCGATGACGTACCCATATTTATTTCAAAATTGAGATTTAGTGCCAGTTAAAACATGGATTGAAGTCGTTTGACGTTGACCGTCGAAGGCATGATTGATACCCACATTCAAGTCCATTTTGCGTTATCAAAAATGACTGAATCAGCGTCATACGTAGATGCAAGACTGTGAAATTTCTAAAAAGCGGAAAAACGACTTGAAATTTTGTGGCGATCGGATTTGTGCAGGAGACCTGATGAAGGGTCAGATGATGCGTCGTATCCGTTAATGGTCTAGACGTGCCAGCCCAAAATTACGAGGTAAACACAGGAATGGTGAAGATGAGACGTGAGGCTGAAAATAAGATAGATAGACATACCATATATGACTTACTAATACAGCTCAATGAGTAGTATGAGCACTTGCCGGACGACATACATCTTCTGTAGCCAAATGACTCCGATACCAACTTACTGTGGTTTAGGCCGAAAAGTTTCAGAACCGGTCAGGGACTCAGCCGTACGTGGAATCAAGTCCGTAAGTCCGTAAAAGACGGAACGTAGGTGGAAGCGTTCCAAGTCGTGTGTGAAGATCAATATGATTAGAACGGTTTTTCGACGTTGAAGAGCAGATTCTACACGGTACTTATGGATCTTCGTAACAAATCACCCCTTAAATTCAAGTAAAGAGCACGGAACGAGCAAGGCGCTAGAGAGCCTCTGAGGGTCACGGTGGTTACTGTTTTCAGCGTTGAAGGAGTTGAGTGTTGATGAGGGAGGGAATAGGTTTTGAATTGGCGGAGGTTGCAGCAACGATTGTGGTAGTAGCCAAAATTGTCTGGTCGGGTGTCGGCCTTAACCGACCAGAACCGACCAGATGACTTGCAAACGGAACTTGAAAGCGGGTGGGAAGCCCTTCATCTTTAGCGATACCGTCTTTAGCGATACCGGTATTCCCAGTAGTTGAGAACAAAACGCCGTAACCCACGTAATCAATTACGTTATTCGATTTGTGTTTCACGGTCACCTCATGCTCTTTGGCATGCAGGCGAGGAGTTGCGTGCTAGAATGAAACCAAACTGAGATGCAACAGCACCTTGTTCAAATATGCTGCTGCCTGCAGCAAGGCGCATTCTCATGATTGAACTAAACCGGCTGTCGGAGAGGGAACTTTGTGACAACCTTCGCGAGTTGGTCCCTGTTCTACTCCCAACCACCATCTTTATAACTAACTCTCGACGATGTCGACACACACACACACCAGTACAGCGACGGGTGGAAATGCAATGGTAGGGCAGCATTATCAAGTGGGCAAGAAGATCGGAGAAGGAAGCTTTGGTAAGTGATTAACGATGGTCGTTATTAAAATGAGGCTTACACCCTTCCACTTAGGCGTCGTATTCGAAGGCGTCAATACATTGAACGGGCAACCGGTGGCAATCAAGTTTGTGAGCTAGTATTAGTTGACGTCGGAGTTATGTGTGATTATTCAACCTACAAAAGGAACCTCGAAAATCAGACGCACCGCAGCTGCGTGACGAGTATCGCTCATACCGAATATTGAATGGGTGCTGTACGTGACATCGTATTTCCCTAGTTTCTGATAATAATCTCACTAGAAGCACTCAGTCGGTGTTCCCCAGGTCTACTACTTTGGACAAGAAGGTTTGCATAATGTCCTCGTCATCGACCTCTTCGGACCAAACCTGGAGGATCTGTTCGACATGTGTGGCCGAAAGTTCTCCATCAAAACCGTGTGCATGGCGGCGAAGCAGATGGTAATTGTGAAATGGATCATCTCTTTATATACCACTAATTCCTTCTTACATTCATCAGATCACCCGAGTTCAGACGATCCATGAAAAAAACCTCATCTACCGCGATATCAAGCCAGACAACTTCTTGATTGGTCCGCCTGGGAGCAAGAATGCTGGAACTATTTAGTATGTTCCCCCTTGTGATCGACCAGATGCATCAACCTCATAGGTTTTGTCTAGCATTATAGACTTCGGCATGGCCAAACTCTGGCGGGATCCAAAGACCAAGCAACATATACCTTATCGAGAACGAAAAAGTTTGAGTGGAACCGCTCGTTACATGAGTATTAATACCCACCTTGGCCGAGGTTAGTTGAACCTCCCACCGCATTGCCCTTCGCTGCACGCTGATGTTACTTTATTCGCCATTACTCTAAACTTTCTCTTTCTGCTTTCGACATCAATAGAGCAATCTCGACGCGATGATTTAGAAGGCCTTGGTCATGTATTCATGTATTTTCTTCGTGGCGGTCTTCCTTGGCAAGGACTCAAAGCCGCAACTAATAAGCAGAAATATGAGAAGATTGGCGAGAAGAAGCAAAGCACAGCCATCAAAGACCTCTGCGAAGGACTCCCAGGTACGATAGCCCTTCCACTTCTCAGTCACAAAACCAAACGCTGATTCTTGAAATGATAGAGGAGTTTGGTATCTATCTGACGTATGTTCGAAGGCTCGGGTTCGAGGAGAGCCCAGATTATGATTTCTTGCGAGATCTATTCACGAAAGTTTTGAAAAATATGGGAGAAGTACGTCAACTCTAGTTCACTTGAGTATTCGGACAATTAACTGCTTGAACAGGTGGAAGATGGTGTCTTCGATTGGATGCTCCTTCCCAATTGGAAAAACTGGGAAGCAGGCGCTGTAAGTCATTTTATGCCATCAAATTAGACCCCTACTCAGCAACCTTCAAGTCTCCTTCAAGTCTTCTACCTCCTCCCGGGCACCATACAGGAAATGCAACCGGACAACGACCACGAGAACGGGCGCATCGTGCCTCAAATGCTCCTGGACAAGGTATCATTCTTCCGGAATCTCCTCTTGTACGACATCCTTCCAAACAAAGAAAACATACTTCAACAGCTCCAATACCTCCTACGGCTCAAACGCTTGTTCCACCACTTACTCAGGGTCAGCCTGTGAACGGGGCTTATCAACCCACTACTTTGCAGCAGCAACTACCCTCACCCTCAAGTGCACCGCCATCACCTGTAGTTGGACAACATCCATATGCCAGTCCTTACGCACAACGCGATAATCGAGAAGGGCCTACTAGGCAGGACTCGTACGCCAACACGGGGGCACTGAATGCGCCAACAACAGCAGCTATATATGGAATGGACCGCACCGCCAGGAACTCAGCAGTACCTACTAATGCAACTGGAATGAGTCCACCTCAAGTTACTAATATTAGGGCTAGAGCAGGTGAAACAGGTGTAGCCAGCACCCCAGGGTTGGACGGCATGCCGATGCATAGGCGCTACCCGGAAGAAACTCCAAGGCGCCGAGGTTTCTTAGATTTTTTGTTGTGTCGATGTGGATAATTCCGCCAAGGGGTAGCTGGGCTACTGTACTCTCCACGAGCTGGGCATTGGCGATCTTTTCTACTGCGTTTTCTGCTACTACTTAACTAAGGCTTTTTTTTCTCCGTATGTTCATTTTATTCTGTTGTACTCCATACGAAACGATTCAATGAGATGAAAGAAACCGGACTAATGGATTCGAACTGCCTTGCATGATACGTCTGTTGTTATGTATTTTTAGTCGTCTTAATCCACTAGCAGTCCATTGCACATCATAGAGACAAGGACCCCATTCTACAAATGGAATTTAAGAGATTTGTGTGTAACCTTCTGAGCGCATAATCTGATACTCATCCCATGAAAGTTTAGGATACATAACAATACAACCCCAGCACAATAACTGCTCTAATCAGACAAGGTAGTAACACGGTCAACCACACCATCTTATTGGTTATCGTAATGATTGATGTAAAGGCATGAGTTCTGGGCGGGTAACTTCTTGATTGGCGTATGCGGGGTCTACGTGATCCCCTGTCAAAGCGTTTCTGGATGAATGAGGAACAACCGGCATTTCATCCAGCGAGTATTTGGCTGGGTAGAGAAATGCCCGCTCAAAATCAACTTTTCCGCCTTCGAGTTGATCCTTCTGTGTCCTTGTGTAAGGTTTGCCAAGAGCAGCATCGACAAAGAACCTGAGTGATGTATAGATCTCCCATCCAAAATCACCTTGGTAAAACAAAATGAAAATTAGAGCGAAACTTGACGGAATGATATCATCCAGCTTACTGAAGTTTATACTGTCAATGATTGCTTTCCACGAGCTTTGTCGGTTTCCTCCTGCACGAGCGTATTCATGTGACGGATATGCCCACATCATAAAAACTAAGACAGATTTTCAACGTCGATCATCATAGTGATCTATGTCAACCTCTTTGCTTACCTGCAAATATAACCATCTCCATCAATCGGTAGGTCAGCTAATTTCCAGTTGTTCCCATATGTAGATCTCACCTCGATGGTGGTTACGAGTGCATTTAGACCATCTGCTACGTTACTTTCTGTCCAAAACTCCGTTGCTTCGAAGAATCAATAAATTGGAGAGCGAGAAACTGGATGAAAGTGATACCTTTGATTACACCATAGTGTTGAAGCGCTGAAAACTACGAAAGGGATGAGCGAAAGATGTATCAAGGATGTTGCAAACATGAAAATTCAACGTACAACAAAGCTCTGATAAAAGGTGAAGCTTCACATATAATCTGGGTTTAGTATGGACGAGGTTTATCAAGAGATTAGAACTCACAAGACAATAAGCTTGATGCAGAGGAATTTCGCCAAAGGTCTCCTTCCAGCTAGTTCCTCTTTGGTAAGGCCGTAAAATAGCAGCTGCGACATATATCCTGCTTAGTATTTCGAGACTAACGGAGGCTGAGCAGTCATACCAGGCCATATAATGCAACACTAATAAAAGATTAGTTTGACCTCAGTATGCGTTGATCAAGTAAGTTCACCTGATGCTGATGAAATCAATTGCCGTTAACCAGACGCTGGCATATTTTGGGCTCCAGCTTTGTTCGCACAATACGTTGAAAGCTTGACATATAATCCCGGCAATTGATGCAGCTGCAGAATTTTTAGGGTTGACTCGTAGATGACAGGTGAAATTCAGCTCAGACGAACCTGGACGAACAATCGTATACTGGAGCACGGACCATTTGACAGTGTACATAAAATATGGTTTCGTGGGCCGATACCTCCAGCAACACAGCTATTCGCGTGCCCACGAAAGGAAAGCAAGGACTAAGCCAGACGAAGGGTGGAAGAACAGGAAGTGTACGTACTGGTATTGGTAGCTTGTCTTTATCTTTTCTTACGAGTGCACTCTCAGCGGTTCCCTGAGACGCGGTTTTAGCCACATACTGAATGACGAGGAGTCTACGAAGAGATTGGTTGGCGTTTGGTCATCTTCTATGAAAATCGACTCACAAAAAGGCGGATATAGTAAAGGCCTCGTAAGCTAATAACAACCGTGGTCAGTTCAGCGCGCTAAATCGCAGGAAACCCTCACCTATTTCAACCAGAGAATAATATCTGTTATTCGTCAACAATTTCCACATATAATTCCTGTCATTAGCATTCAAAGATATTCAGGGTGTTGATCGGTTCTTACGTATATTGGCGAAAGAAGCGATAGCTCAAGAACGAAATGATGGCAAAAACCGCCGGCATGTAAAGAATACGCTGGACAAATCCTCAATAAGTGAATCGATTCAGAAATGTACTAAATGGGCTCACGATTATCTGGCGCTGTTCTGCGGGTACCCTGTAGTTCCTAGTGAACAGCATTGGATTTGGCTCAATTTCACGCAACTACGAGATTGCTTACTTTGCATGACCCCGTACGCTGATTATCGTTATAATGGTAGTCTGATAGGATAGGATATGTCAGCTGAATTTGGTGGTTTTCTACGCAATGCTTACCAAAAGTGCAGCTCCGCCAGCAACAGCCCATCCTATTCGGTGCGTATCCCTGAAAATGGAAGTGTAGATAGTGGTATTTTTAGCCCCATCCGCTTCGAACTACAACATTTCCAAGTATCTATTCTCACCAATTCAGGCCGTCCTACAGGATGTTCAATTAGTACAATCGATACCGGTTCAAGTCAAACTTACACTGGACCAAAAAGAACTCTGATCAACGGCGACTGTGTTTTCACTTGGGCACGTCTCAACCATCAGGACTTCAAAATATATCGGGAATAAAAGACAACAATACAGGGGTGCGACAGTGATTGAAAAGCTGATGGACGCAGTGATGGAGTTCAACTTCAACCAGTCGCAGCAATGTGCGGTGAGCGGAGTTATCGGTTGCCGGTAAGCCAAAAATAGTATCATCCGACTGCCGGCGATCGGCGGATTGAGAAAACAGAGAACAACAGAGATGCAATTGTAGAAAACGTAAAACATTCACAGGATAAACTTTCACCATGAGCTAATCAGAGAAGAAGGAAGAGAGTAGAGAACTAAACATAGTCACCCATAGAATCAAATGACAAAGACAGAATACATATCCTCTTCCACCTATTGCTGAGAATAAGGACACAGAAGGTGGGGCATGCTCACGCAGCAGCGCGTGAGGAATCTATGACAGGTGCCGAGGGCCCATGTGGCGGGACACAGGAGGTATTTGCCGAATCGGTATTGTAGGAAAAAACTAAAGGGAGCGTTTCCTCTTAGCACCATTGGGACCAATAATAGACACACGACCAGGAGGGGTCGTAGCTGCCGAAGACGCACCTCCTCCCCCTCCTGTAACTTCAATCCCAGAATTACTAGGGGCATGACTCCCCTCGCTCGACAATCCTTGATCACGACTAGGGTGATTCGCCTCGTCCCTATCGGTGCCTTCATCGAGTTCAAGTTCTACGTCGTCTTCGTCTTCCGCGTGTGCAGCTGCTAGGCTTTGAGATGCCACTGCGGGTCTACTTGATGAGGAGGCAGCCGGCTGTTGCTGTTGGACAGCACTCAAAAGGGAATTTGCCATGGTGATGAAGGTGTTGTTCAATGGTGTTGCCCTATGTAAAATTTTAGCGCCGCGATGTTACAAACTGATAACGCAACTTACGCATCAGCAAAATCCCGAGCCTCTCGCTCTCTATCGGATTCACTTTGTTCACTTGTTCGATGTGAGGCGTCGAGCCGCAACGGTATCGGCCGTGCTACTGACGAAGATGACCCAGTGCCACTACCCAGGACTGGGCGAACTGTTGTATCCATCAAGTGACGAGAGGAATTACCATCCAGAACACCGAATTCATGCTCGCCTGGACCAGCGGCTTCAAGCACATCTCCCAGCGCCATCGCATCTTCATCCTCCCCAATTTGATATCCCAATAACGCATTTTCCACTTGTGCATCATCGTCAGCAGGATTGGGAACGCTGATCTGAGCATGTGGTATGGAAGATGGATGAGGAATGAAACCCCGGCGCGGGATCTGAGATGTAACAGCTCCATCTGCTCGCGTCGGCCGGAGGCGAGAGTCACCTCCTGGCGAATTCATGACAGCATCATTGTCAGAATCGACCACGTATGGCGCTGATGGAGGGCTCCGCGAGGCATTTGGTCGATTAGAGCTCGCAGCCGGTTCTGCGGCCTCCTCTTCGATATGTGGGTAGGGTTCGACTTCAACGTCTGCCTCAAGATCGGCGAATGTCCGACAGAGTGGACAAGAGAAGCCAGGATGATGAAGCTCGAGCATCGGTCTTATACACTTGTAATGGAATGCATGGGAGCAGGGTGCAATGAATAAAGATTGGCAAACTCCGACAGAAAATAAACCTGGTTAATCTTGTCAGCGATTTTCCTAGGGAAAAGAAAATTCATATCCACGAACATATGCAGCAATCTCCGACGGTCCTTGCTTTGGGATCCGAATCCCCTGCTTGAAGTGTCCGAAGTTGCTTTAGTGCAGCAGTGCTAAGCAGTCATGATTAGCATATGATGTAATGAGAATAATGGAAATGCGCACTTGAATGCATTTGCTCCACCTTGCCATTCACGACCTTGTCCAACTTCGACCTTGATTTTAACACATCTATACATCTCCTCTGTGCCACCTTGGTAATCAACTCCAAGTTGGATAACATCACCATCTTTCAATAGGTGAGCAAGCGATTCCTGGCCTGGTGGGCTGAGACGCATATGATTGATAAAGGTACCACTTGATGATTTGGTGTCCTTGAGGAAAAACTGAGAAAGCAACATCAGAGTTCTGGTCTGAGTCGGATAAAGGGGCTAAGACGCTACCTTGCCGGAGTCCTCTACCCAGAGTTCGGCGTGAGCTCTCGAGACTACCTTGCTCCGAAAAGCTACTTTGTCGGAATTGCGATCGTTGGGGTTGAGACCGTTACCTCGTGAAGGGTTTGTTGCCCGGTCGGTGAACCTGCCAACGCGGAGGGGAGCGCCACCAACCTTGACATCGCGTATGATGGGGTCGAAATGAAGAGCTCTATTGGAATCAAGATGAGGGACGAGCCGAATGCGAAATGATCTTGGTGAATCGATATTGTGAGATTGTGAGGGTGGTGCTTGGGAGTTAGATGATGATGGATGTTGTTGTTGGTTGACGGGAGTAGCATTGGTGGGAGGCTGCTGAGGAGAAGAGGGTGTTTGACCAGCATTTGTATGCCTCCTTCGACGGGTGATGCGAGGGAAGCTGAATGATGGAGGAGAAGCTGGAATATCCATGGCTGGTGATGTTGGATTGGCTTCGTCACCGTTGGAGGCGTTGCTGAGGGGAGACGCGTGAGTCAGTAATCCACTCAGCAACTTGAATCGATTGGACGGCGATGTGGAGTCTACAGCTAACATGGTTGATGTTTAAAGCGATTGCTCACCTTGAGTGCTTTAAAAGAAGCGAAAGAGGGGCAATTCGGAATCGTCGTTCGGTCGGTTACGGTGACTGCCAATTACTAGCTTAAGCTTAGTCACCGTTAGCATCCGCTGGTCGGATCATTCGCTCACCACGTATATATCCTCTCAGCGAGGTTTTGGTTGTTGTGGGGTATCGCGATGGACAGGCACGGCTTGTGGTTTTGGTCAAGAATCAAAACTTGTACGCCGTTACAAACAGTCACGCTTCTCCCTTTCTCGTACTTCTTGGCCCATTCCACATGCAAATTTGCTCTCCATGCCACGCAACAATACATATCTTGCTCTTTGTCTCAGGACGTAATATCACATCCGCACAATGCTCGATCACAAAGACTTGGCCGCCGGTGGCTTTTCCAACCTGAAACAACAAATAATCTGTTTGTCACTCGAAACAATCTCAATTGCTCTCTCGCGGTGACAGATGCCATTCTTGCCGATCTCTATCCGAGTGGCTTCGCTAAATGCCTTTTGTGATGTGATCTCTTGAATTATATATTAAGAAGAGATTTGAGTTGTAAGTCAAGTGCTGAACATTGCTCCTTCTAATACATTCGCTTCCCAAGTTGTATTATCGAATCGTCGGAGTACTTCTCGGAGTCAACACCCGCTGCATTCTTTGGAGAAGTAGCCATCCCCTGTGGCGAGTTGCTGATCCGCTATGAAGGCCGGAAAGGTGACTGTATTGTGACTGGCGGGACTCGAGATGTTGGTCATGACCATGACCAACTAACTTCCTCAAACTCGAGGTATTTCCAGGTTCAGGAGCCTTGAAACCTTCAGTGATTCTGAATCTTGTCACAAGGAGCACATTGATCATGATAGCTACATGGTTAGTACAACCCATCAACATGTCCTCATCGGGTATCATTGAATGAGTTATCACAGTATCGATTGCATTTCTTCTCCTGGGAATCGTATGTCGCGAAATCATTTAGTTAACAAGTCAAACGATGCCAAGTAGTCACGGATTGGTAGGTTGACTCCTTAAATATGATGTCAAGGCTAGATCTACAAAGCCAGATCGTTGCTTATCACGGTCGTACATAGTAAATAAGAGAGGCCTTGATTCATTCGTTGTCAATAAAAACTGTACTATGAAGATGAATGGATTGTATGGATGAAATCATCTCGCTACCACCGAAAAACCGAAAAACGCCAAGCCACGGCACGGCACGGGCATACCCGGAGCAGAATACGATTAACCGCAGGATTAGAATTGGGGTTATGGTTTTGAGTGGCGTGGTCAGGGATATTACTAATGGCAGAACATATATAGATTCTAGGCATCTCGCATACTGGGTGTGAAGGGCTGCAGACTGCAGAACAACATGAAAGTCTAGATCACGTGCAAGTTGTCGAATGATTCTTCTATCTTTGTTTTATGAGCCAAATTTCATTTTTGCTCGAGCTCAGAGACTTCAATGAGGTAGTATGAAATAAATCAATACATCGGTATGAAGTATGAAGCTTACCTCCGACCCATGCCTTCATTAGATCACTTATCCATATCATACCGTCCTACACTATAACGAAGAGATAGCATTATATAGGTTGCAAGAATAAAATAAAATGAGTATATGGAACACGAAAAGAAATGCGAGATGAGTAAGTGGGAGCAATAAAATAAGAGAAGAGAGGATCTTCTGCCTAACCCTGAAGCTGAGCTTCAATCCATGTCATCGTAGGCCTTTCTGTGCACTCGTGCAGCCAGCAAGTCGACATCAGACCCCAAAGGGCATCAGATTCGTGGAGCTCGGGATAAATTGCCGGATCAGCGGCCGGCGGTGTAAGAGACATTAAAGCCCTTGCGACTTGAATATCCTGCAACCCCCTGAATGGCAGCGCTCTAGTCGCAATCTAACCAAATTCAGCGTCAATCATAAAATTGTTGCAGGTTGCTCCCCATACCTCGAGTACAAGACATCCGAATGCATAGACATCACTAGCCATGGATCGTGGTACGCCATCCAGAAAGATTTCCGGAGCTAGCCAACGTACATTCCCAACGAATCCAGTTGAACTCGTTTTTGCAGATTCCATGGATATATCCTCTAAGATTTGGCTCAGCCCGAAGTCATTGATGACAGCTTTTCCTTCATTGTTTATCAGAATGTTGTCCTATTTTAAGCGTCATGGCAATTATTAACAGAAGACAAGATCCAGATACCACGCCACTCACCGACTTGATATCACCATGGATGATTGGCGGATCCCTAGAATGCAAGTACGTCAATCCGTTTGCCACCTGCCACATCTTCGATTACTCGCTTGAGTTGTATCCTTTGGGTTTTATTAAGCGAGACTTACGAGTTTCCGCCCATCATCTTCTGGGTGATCCTTGACCCAGTCCTTTACACTTCCATTAGAATACCAAGGAGAAATAAGACAGGTTCTAGGCTCCATTCGAAAGCCAATCAAAGGCACGATGTGTGGATGCTCTAATCTTGACCAAACAGCGATTTCTCGTTGCAGACGCTGAGCGTTATTTAAGCTAAGTAGTACTCCCGCGGCACATAGCAAGTTAAGAGACGCACCTTAATCATGCGTCCTTGCACATATTCAGGATTCGTTTTCTCTATAGGCATGTTGACTGCTCGCAACTCTTTGGCAGCCACCTAGACTTAATGGAAAATCCTTGATCAAGAAACTGTAATCCAGATGGGAGGGGAACCCTCCATCTTACCTTCTGCATCGTATTATCGCTCATCAAAGCATCGCAAGTCCATACATCGCTAAACCCACCAAATGC
>WSTZ01000571.1:0-14334 GCA_019632295.1 Tulasnella sp. 418
TTTTCTCAACTGTTCCTCTTTCCCTCCCACCACAACAGGAATTTCACATTCATTGGTCTCTAGTGCAGCGAGTCTGTTCTTGACCTCGTTCGCTTCAACGACGACACCAACAACAACGACACCAACAACGACGACACCCCCTCTCGTTACAGAATGGCACCCTTCTCCCTCACAAGGGCTTTCAGTCGCAAGGACAAAAAGGTCAAAGCCACCGACCTCCACCCAATCATAGAGGAACATGGCAGCACCGTAGAGTCGTTTGAACACACAAACTCTGGTGCAGGTTGGAAAGGACGGCTCAAACGAAAGAAGGCGAGTCAAACCTCACACTCAACCTCTCATGGTCTCGACATGGGCCATGGTCCTAGCAGAGCTCTCTCGCTTAACTCAAATCCGGCACTTGTCGATCATTATCAGCCCCCTCCAGTGCCCGCTTCAAATGCTGGCGGTACAGGTCATCTCATGGTAGTCAATGGCGGCGACGACCTTCACGAGCAACACTATGTAACAGACCAGCATGGTCATGTTATCGCTCAAGATCATTACTATCCCGATGGTATTCCCAGACATCATACAGGTTCTCTTCGTTCTCATCACACTGCCCATCATGCTCCTGTCGAAATGTACGTCAATGATCCTAATTCAAATTACTCACCGTATGCTATACCAGGAGGATTCGGAGAGGCGGCCGGTCCGCCGCCAGACTTTGGGCCAAATAGCATGGGTTACGCCCCACATGCCCCCTCCTTTGCACCTCCTTTCATTTCTCCTTCTCCTATACCTTCTGCTTCAGTTCATTCTTCAGTGTATCAAACACAAGGCCAGAGCAAACGCTCAAAGCACAAGCGTCGTGCAAGCTCAGATACTTCTTCCACTTCTTCCGACCATTCTCGCTTAACTTCTTCTTCTTCCGAATCCGATCATGATCATCGTTCTCAAAGAACCTACGGTGACCAACAATCCTATCTTTCCAGGCATAATACCGGAACGAGCCATCGTTCTCATGGTGGCGGTCATCATTATCACACAGCTCCTACCATTGTTCCAACCGACTCGGTATCCAATGTTGGCATCAATCATCATCCTCATCACGGACAAATCCCTCTCTCCGGAATCGTTGAAGAACATTCCGACATTGAATACGTCCATGCACAGCATGTTCCAGAAACGCCCGGATATGCTGGACGCGGAAGCATGATGTTCCATCATCAAGGTGATGGTCCCATGCAGATGCCAATTCCTCAGGTTCATACAGGTGGAACAGCAGTCCGGACACATCACACTGGCGGAACAAGTCGCTCGCATCACACGCATAACACAAGTTCCCATCGAACAGGTCCTCTCGCGCATCTACCGCCTCTAGATGTGAGAGATGCCAATGGAGTTCCTCAAAAGGTTCACGAAATTCTTCTCGACGGCACCGGAGTAAGTGATCTTCTTGGGTAATTTGCAACACTGCCTCGTGTTAAATTAGATCCGTTTAATTCTCATAGATTCAAGAGATTCCCATGCCGGCCGACGGAAACGTTGTCTTTATCATCGAAGATGGTGTTACTCTTGACGTGCGTTTCCTTTCATTACTTCATTCTTTACTGCATTGGGAAAGCGTGTTTCTAACTTGGTCTGTTTTGGCGTGATTCAGGTCAAAGACCCTGTGACAGGAGAATTCATTCCCTTAGAAGAATACTACGCCAATCTCGCACAACGTCAACAAACGATTCATAGGTCACAAGACCAGTTCATCGTAGTCAATGGGGATGCATCCAATTTGATTGTTGAAGACAGCAATGGCACTATCCTGCACAGGTTTGTCTAAGTAGCTTCAAGTGCCATCACCTCAATCTAAGGTTCATTTTGCAGAGGTACTTCAACAAAGTCTAGGGCTTCAACGGAAACGGGTGGTTCGCATATCCACCACCATCATACTGGTTCTAATCATCATGTGAGGCATCATGACGGCACTGTCGTTCATCTTCCTTGATCTTTATTTCCTCCCCTCCCCATTTTTTTTGTTTGAATTTTATGATTTTGTTTAAACACCAAATATGTTGCTCTTATCTCGGTTTGGTTCTGTTTTCTGTACGAATATGGACAACAGGCATAGGATGGAAATAGCCTGTTGGTCCACGTATACAGGGTCCCTCTGCTGCAGATCCCCCTACGCATGTCTTGTGGCATGGCAACAGGTGGTTCGCCGCAGTTTGGGTAAAGGTTGAATCTCATTAATTTCTGATTGCTTTTCCTGCTTTTTTTTTTCTCTTCTGCCCGCTAATCTCGCCTTCTCGTTTTCTTTTTACCTATCATTCCGTGGGGTGGTATGTTGAACACAAATTCTCTTTTTTTTTCTCTGCATATATCGCGACTCAAAATATGTGACCTGGATGAAAACGTCGTACCGATACCGCAATGCAAAATTCTCGTTGACATCCGCAATCTCCCAAATTTGGCAATTGTCGTCATCGTTTCTCAAAAACGAAAACAAACCACATGAAAAAAAATAATAGAAGCGGGACGCAAGTGGAAACACCATCATGCAACCCAACTACGTTCAAGTTGTCAAGCCTGACCCAGACGCTGGAATACGAGTCTATTTCGCGGAACCCGAACATGGATCTCAACCAAGCCAAAATCAGATTACCTGGATCCCTGCTCAGAATCAGAATCAGAATCCTATCAAGTATCATGTGGCTGGCTCCACCGCTTCGAAATCCAAACACGGGAGTTATACTGTAGAAGGTTACACAACGGTCACTAAACAAGAAGGTTCAGGATCGCCGAGTCCTCGCAGTTCCTCCAGCAGCACAAGTTCCTCGTCATCAAGTTTGGCTCAACATGGACGTCATCAGACCATGTCTGAGTGGGATACGACACCTGATGCTAGTGTAGCTGGATCGGTGATTGGAGGGCATAGGATAAAACACGCTGGAAGCGTGAGGGGCAGCAGGGATATACCGAGTTCACCTGAAGGAGGCAACGAGGATGCTGATAGGAAACTTGGGAGGAATTTCGTAGGAGGGTTTTCAGGGATGGGTGATATCTATTCTATGAGGATGGAGTCTATACCGGAAGGAGCCAGTTATAGAGGTAGCATGATGGACAAGAGCGTGAATGGTGGTGCATCTAGTCTTGGTGGCCACGGGTCTCCTCTTAAATCGGAAGCTGGGACCCCTGGTGTTGGCGCGTCATCGTTCGTTGGACGTGCTACTCCTGCTCATTCACTTAAACACCTAACGGCAACTCCTGGAAGTCGTCGTACTGGATCGATAAGATCGCTCGCACCTCCGGGCTCCCAGGGCGTCACTCCTCGAATGCCACAACCTTCTTTAGGTGTTCGTGGCTCGATATCGTCACGTCACAATACTCCTCATGTAGCTCCTGAAGCTATAGGTCCAGATGGTACGCCCGAAAATCGAGTCTCATTCGCCGGAAACGCCATCATTCTGAATCCTTATCCGGAATCTTCAGTGGATTCATCAGCCGTAAATTCAAGCCACATTGGCGATTCTCTCCTCATGTCCCAAAACGGTCACGGCACGCCTCTTCCGGGATCCAAGGCTAACAGTATCCGGTCCCTGAGACCTGGCACGACTCTTCATACACCTGCAAGTGGACCTCGAATGGCAATGCCGTCCCCATCGCTCGAACCTCAGCCACTTCCTGAAGAAGGCGTTGAAATCGATGTGGCGTCGGACGCTCTTGATGAATTCAAGTTGCCGAAGACGCCGTCGGTGTCTTCAATGCGAGCTCCTGGATCTGGATCTCCTGCTTCCAGAAAATCAGCCCGCACTATTGGCTCCCGATCCATCAGATCCAATCATCTATATGCCCCGCCATTGCCAGAGCAGTCTCCCTCTCACAACTCGAATGGCGGACATTCCAAAACACCTTCCATCGTTATTCAGTCACCCTCTGTCACATCGAAGCAACATACCCCTGCGGGTAGTGTAGCTGGATCTCGAGCTGTGTCGAGGAGTGCAACTCCCAGAACTATCCCAGGTGGTGAGGAGATGTTCCAACCTGAAGCACCGCACCCCGCCGCCGATGGTGAATTTGATCTGGCTTCAAATGCTGGTTCGAGACGTGGATCTTTAGAAGATCAACAAGAGAATACATCTAGCTCACCTCCTGGCTCTCACCCTCCGTCTCTGCATAATGGAAATGCCCCACCGTCCTCGTCGCTCTTTGGCGGCTTCGGAGGAAGAATACTCAACAACTTCTGGGGATCGAAGGAGACGTTACCTCCACAGGGCGAAGCCATCCCATTAGCAGAATCAACTGTAGCGCCGCCAACGCCTGCATCAAGAGCTAGTAGTAAAAAGAAGAAAGGCAGGAGTCCTCAAGTAGTCGAACCTGTACCAGAGATTCCTCCGGTAGTTGATCTCACACCTGTGGAAGTTGCCCAAGCTCAGTTGAGCCCAGTCAAATCTGTGCGCAGCCAAAGGAGTCAAATGAGCCAGAGGCCATCAATCGCAGGCTCTCGTAGTCAAACAGCTCCATCGAGAATTCATTCCCCTTCCACCAGTGTTAATCAATTCTCCTATGATCCTCCTCCCGTTCCCCGATCCGCTTCTCGCACTGGAACTCCCGTAATACAGGAGACCTTCCGACCCATTACTCCTTATGAGACTGGATATATCGACCAGCCAGATATCCTCAACTCCCCGACTGCTTCCCAAAACCTCGTCACCGCTCCCACTTCTCCTAACGGAGGACCTCGACCTTTCTCTCCGCTTCTTTCTGACGCGAACAGTCGCACCAGTCGCCCAACAACCCCTAACGGAGGAAACTTATACTCTTATTCACCATCGGGAAGGGCCATGACCATGTCACCAAAACCACCTTCCGTAGTTTCAAGTCGATCACGAAGGTCCCCCGCAACAGGAGCTGATGGCTTCACCGTTGACCTCTCCACTCCTCGAGCTGGCTCCATCCAGATGCCACAATTAGGATCAAGGGCTACAACACCTCGAGCTGGTTCTCTCAACATCCAAAGCCCTCTCGATCAACCCATCATACCGTCATCACCCAAGGTGGCCGACATGATGGGAGAAATGGCCGCAGCTAACGAACGTGGAGAAGTTGGAGGACCTGAAACAGCATGGAGGATGTCCGCATCAATGAACGATGGAGAGAACCCAGGCGCTCTCGAACCAGAAGTTGTAGCGATGTCAGCTGCCACTAGCGTTGCGGGTGATGTGGAGGAAGATTTCGGTCCGGTCAGAAAGGGCAAGAAGGGAAAGAAGGGTGCTGCTGCTGCCCCATCGCCGGTCCCCGCCCCAGAACCTATTCCAGAACCGGTCGCCGCTCCAGTATCGAAGAAAACACCTGCAAAGAAGAAGAGGAAATAGTCCTCTGGCCTGTCCTGTTCCTTGTCCGAAGCTCGTCGTTCGTTTCTCCAAATCCGAAAATATTCCTCGTTATTTTTTCTTGCTTATACGTCTTTTATGAGTCTTGGCTTCGCTGTCTCACGCACGTTATGATAATTTGGGTTCATGATAGATCTTTCATTTTCTGGGTTTCAAGGGATCCCTTGGTATACGATTATTTCATGACACTCATCTTCGTTATTTTTGGTCCACTCATCGCTTTCATGTCGCATAATTGCTTTCGTTGTTCGTACATTTCGCCCATCTCGACTCATTTCTTTGCTCTAGGTAGCCAGGAATACAAAAAACGGAGAGATACTGCCTGCAGTCACTCACTGAACCGTTACCGGTACACATCTAATTAGTCATATACCATATGCCACTTCATGATCATCTATAAACAAGCGAATTATAAACCAGAATGGGATCGACAGTAACAATGCGGGCATTCATCGTCTTTTGGTTTTATTCCAGCCAGAAGTGCCTGTTACCTGCGCAATCTCCTGTCTGCTGAGGTTGAGTTGCCCACCAGCAAATTTACCGACACCCATCCCAATACCCCTCTCGCGCTTGCTTTTCAAACCCTTTTTAGCTGAAGATCCCGCAAACAATTTCTTGAAAACTGGATGGTAATTTCCAAGATTTTTTGCCTAGACGAGAAAACAATGCTTGGTAAAATTGTAAGAAGGGAGAAACCACTGCTAACCTCCTCAAGTTCCTTGGCATCCCTTTCTCTTTGTCTACTTTTCATCCCATCACGTATATGTTTTGCAGCTTTGTTTTTCTCGTTTTGACGGACAGTCTTGTCGCCTTCTCCCAGTTTGGCACTGTTGGCTAGTTCCAAGACTCGGCCCTCCATGGCCTTGCGTCGTTGTGCAGGAGTCAACTTCAGTTCTGACTGCTGAGATCCAAGGAGAACTCTAGTATGTATGAGCTTATGAAGTTCCCTATCGTTGATTGCATGAGACCTATTCGATCAGAGGATTAGATATAAAAGAAGTGTTGGGTGAGTTCGGGAGTTACGTACCCGTCCTCGTCCTCGGATTCTTGGTTTTCTGTGGCTCTTCCCTTTACATTCCCGGTTTTACTCGCATGTATTTTGTTGACTTTTGAAGACTATATGACTAATGAGAACCTGTCATCATTGAATTAAGCGACACTCACCATGAAAGATTTCGACAATGACCCGGATGACTGAGAGGGCTCTTTCGGAGGCAGAGTACTTGCAAAAACGACTGTAGGGGGAGAAGAATTCCGCCCCGAGACTGAGTTCTCTCCGGAGCTCACCTTCTTTCCTGACGCTTGAGCACTCCCAGATTGTAAATCACTGGCGTTCTGTAAGCTTCCGGAGTCCCCGACTCCTTCCCATTCGTCGTAACCATCATAATCTTCTGAAGAGGAGGCTGAGTCAGAATCACTAGATTCTTCGATGTCTTCCTTGCGCTTTTTTGTGGGTGGTGCTATCAGTCCGGCTGACTGAAGAAATTCAGCTCCTCGAGCGTTTAATGCAGCGAGAGCTGCTGCGAGATATTCCGACTCGTCGTCATTTGATGGAGACTTTCTGAGAGTCTCCACTGAGATTCAAGTCATCCTTAATGGGTTTTAACTTACCTTTTCTTTCCAGAGGTTCCAGGCATTAGGGAGGGGAAGAGGAAAAATCGATTCTGCTTAGTCATAAATGGCTAAGATCGACGGTGAACCCGGCGAATTTTGAAACATCACATGACCCCAACTCTTTCAAATGGAAGACTCCGTACCCAATGTCGCTTCAGTTGATGAAGAAACGGCGTGGTTGCTAAACTCTCTTAACGTGGATGATAAAGAAGAAACACCAGTCTCGGAAATCACTATTCAGCAGTCAGGTTAGTGAACTGGGCTTCTTGCCCTTGGATGTGTCCAACTCGGTCTACCCTTTTGACAGCGCGAAAGAGAGTTGAAGAATGGGAAAAGTGGAAACAGGAGTCACTTTTGAAGTTGAAATCCTTAAAACAGTTCATTGCAACGGTCGGAGGCCATAAACTTAGCATAGCCGAGAAGGCTGATATCATCGCAATCGCTACGTCCTTTGACGAAGTGGACGAGGAACAAATTCCACTTGAAATCCGTACTTTGGCTCAAGGTGTGTAGTGGATCCTCAGCAACGGTAGCATATGTCTGAATAGCGACAGAATGCCTCGAGAGCATCATTCCCGTGGATGAAGATTCGATAAGGTCCGAACAGTGGAGGCAAACTATATCTGAAGTCCTGCAAAAGCACATCAAACCGCTTTTCCTTCCTAGTCAACATCCCTCGGTAAATCTTGACACAGGTCGCAAAACAGCAAGACCAGCGGGAGGTCCTAACGCCACACATGATTTATATGACGATCAACCGTGGAAGATTGCAACATCACCAGGAGGGGCTAGCGGTGGACCTTGGAATGTTATCAGGTGGTGTATTAACCATGCTGACGTGTGTAGAGCTTATGGGTTACCGGTTTCTTTGGCACAGTTGAGCTGATTGTAGTCATCTAGCCAAGCCAATTTGAAACGTTATGGCCTGGGTTGATTCCACCCATCATGACTATGATGGACGACTACCAGCCTATATTTAGGATTCGGGCAATCACGACTGCAGAAGCCTTGCTTCAAAAAGTGGATGAAAAGCTTCTCAAAAGAACCGGCTTAAATACTTTGTTTTCTGAGGTAAATATAATTCCGAACAAGCTTTCTCTAACTACTGATATGACATGAAACATTCAAAGTCATTGAAAACAGCCCTAACCTACTCTACTTCATCAGAGGCTCCGACAATCTTGAAGGAAGCCGCAGCATGCACACATTTACTCATCGAGAAGATGACTGCCCCAAACAGCAAGGAGCGATTTGATCAACTATGCGATCTCATCAAGGCAGCAGTGATAGGAGGACCATGGATTTACGCGGGCCATAAAGTCGACGTTATGGTTGCATCTGTGGTGATATTGCCTCCACTTCTCAAAGCTTTAGGAATAGGGAGCGTAAGATTTCTCAAAGTAAGTTCGACGCAAATCTCGTTAGTTGAACGTATAATTGAGGGACGGGGGAAAGGCATTGATTCCTCAACTATCAGATAACCTCATCACGAAACCTCATATGAAACACAACCATGAATTGCAGTTAGTTAGCGCTGATTGTCTAGTGGTTGTAATTCATGAGTGTAAACCAAGAATCCAATACTGGAAAAACCGGATCTTGAACGGACTGGTCCGCAGCTGGATAAGAACGAAAGAGGAGGGGAAGGATGATCCCGGTAAGTTGATTGCATTGAAAGTGCTGCAGATCAATGCTGACGAGTACTGCGATTTTCGAAGGAGCATCTGAACTTCAGCAAGCATTGAGGGCACTCTACAAAGCCTTACTCGATACATGTCCATCCATACAGCAGGTCAGTCATCACGTCTCTGACGTCGCAACTCTCAAATGACTTTCATCTACAGCATGAGATGAAGATCTTACAAGATAAGGTCCCCACTATGTTCGAGGAACTTATTTCATGAGATGGTGTAGTCAATACAGTCGCGCATATCATAAACATGTTGTCCGCAGAATGCAGATGTTAGATCCCGATGCAAATAGAAACTACAAAACAGCAAAAATGACGAAACATTATACAGATGCAAGGACTTCCGGCTCCTTGAAATCCTTTGCAACGACTTTCGTGCCCGTCTCCTGTTGGAAGTTGTGATATGGTTAATAAAATAGGACCAATGTGCATATACAAACTTACGTCTGTCGATTCACCATGCAACTCGAGAAGTTTGCTAACGTCGAACCGTGGCGATTTGAGGATCTTCGCCTTCCTGATGTACACGTTTTGCAGTGGGAAGATACTTCGGGTGGCCTTCTCAATTTCTCTCCCAATTGCCTCCGGAACGAACTTCTGCACCAACTCCTTAAGGTCACAGCTCGACGCCTCCCTTGTCATTATCTCGAACATCTTCTTCCTGATCTCCCTGATCTGACCCGACTGAGCATAGGTAGTCTTGCTAACCTGAGACGGCCGCCTCTTGGTGAATCCAATTGCAAACAAGCGAATCAGGTATCCGTCAGTAGTCTTCACATCGACATGGGCCTCGATCAAGGTTTGCCATTTGCGCACAAGAGAGCGCAGCTTATCGGAAGTGAAGTCCATTCCGTGGAAGTTTGTCAGACAGTTCTTGCCCTGAACCTCATCGATGCGCAGCTTGATCTTGCGGAATGACTGGTCTTCATCTTTATTGAGGTCCCCTAAGGACAACTCTATAACTCGCCCTTTAAGGGAGTCATTGGCGTTTTCTGAAGGTTGCGGGCATTAGCTACTTGCACTCCAGAGTAAAACAGTTCAACTCACTTAAGCCTTGTGACTTATTTACAAGAGTCTTTCCGACATTTTTGACTTCAAATATTGACGGGGCTTTGATATCGTACCATTCTGATGGCCGTTTAGCCTAATTAGCAACTTGGAATGTTAAAGAAACCATCATCGACTTACCTTTACGGGTGAATGGGTCAACAACCTTTTTCTTGACGCCCTTCTTGCCTTTGGACAGACGCTTGTTCTATGAATGTAATGCGATATGAGTGAACGACGATCAGAGTGGTATTGTGGGTTGATTTCACCTTGCCGACAGCCATGACTAGTTAGAAAAAGAATATATAGGGCCTGATTCCAACTAAGAGTTCAGATATCTATGATTGTGGGATCGTGCAATGAGGAGGACCCACTAGTCGGAGGCTTCTTCGAGAATGTCGTTTGGTAGATTTATTTGCGGACCAAGGCTCTCCTGTATTAAAGGTCCGATCAGCCACTCGCCCTTATAGTTTATGTCAGCTACTGGATAAACCCTGATGACACACGTGCTGAATGTGATTTGAGATGCAACGATTGATTGAGAGCACCCTAGGTAATGTAATAACTAGTGGCTAACATGCATTGATGATGCGCCAATTGTAAGCACAACGCTTCTTCAACTTGATTGAAGCATGATGTATTTTTAAATTAGGCTTTCGTGTCAACATACAATGCGCTGTATTCCTATCAGGACTCGGAGGACATTGAAATTGATTGCCTTTCATTTATAAGCGAAGTACACAATGTCTTTTTCTAAAGAAGATTCAAGTACCGTGGGTTATAGTCGCTTTCTGTCTCTGGTAACTGTAAAGTGGCTCCTATCAATCAAAGACAGCAATCGATTCTACTAACCCCGCCGCCCTCGCCCTAACCCATTGTTGTTCGCCGTTGTACCCACTTCTGAGAGATTCACTATTTTTGGCAAGTTCTTGTGCCAAATCTGGTGAAACCGGGAGAATATTCGTTCTTGCTTCGTCCATCCACTCAAGTACAGTCAATATAGTGAATGGTTCGGATGATATCAACCGTGCACTTGTCCCTTGATTGCTGGTAACATATTCCATGATCCCTTTTATAGCCCGTTCACGGTAGAACAGTTGAGGTACTGGTGGAGTCCTCCTTCGCCGAGCCTCTCGCCAAACCCGCATAATCTCCTTTAGCATAGAATCCCCAATGTCTTGAGCCTTTTCCTCAGCATCAGCCTCTGTACCGAAGAAGCGGTGCAAAGGGATTGTTGCTAAATCAATTAGGCCTTCAATGAAGTGACCATGCATGGGATCCACCTTGCCATCAACGGACCACCGGGA
Organism: Tulasnella sp. 418; assembly: GCA_019632295.1. NCBI lineage: Eukaryota > Fungi > Basidiomycota > Agaricomycetes > Cantharellales > Tulasnellaceae > Tulasnella > Tulasnella sp. 418. The sequence goes on from WSTZ01000571.1 coordinate 11,025, forward strand.
GATCAACTTCCCATGTCCCAATATACTCAACAGCGATTCGAGTTTCACTTCCTCGGCTACTTCATGCACTGATTCGATCTCTGCAAGAGCGAGCAAATGACGTGTAGCATGCCGACATATCATAGCGTTCCTGTTATTTCGACGTTCGATCCTTGGTGCATCATATTTCTTAAGAATGGAGATGAGAAACTGCGGGACGTTTATGTATGCGGTTTGTTTCGAAATTTGGGCGGGCAGATGGGTTTGATCATATGTATACGCAACGATCCAGCCCAGAATTTCGACCACCGAGTCTTGGACTTCAGGATCTGGTATTTTGAAACTATCTGAATGCTCCTGTTGGAATGACTGAAGGATTATATCGATGATTCTTTCACAGTAGTTGCGATTGGTATATAGATCACGAGGGTCGGGTGAGAGGACATGGAGCTGTGGGTATTTTTCCTTCGTGTATCCAGTTATGAAGGCTCGTTTGATATCCTCGTATTGCCAATCATCTGGGAGAAGTCGAGCGAAAATGCGGAGAACTTCGTGGCGAGGAGGATTTTCTGGTTTAACCCGGTCGAGGAAGTCTATTACACCCGGGTAGAGCTTCATTGCATGTGGCCACCACGTCTTCCACTCAGAACCCTTGGATACTTCCATATCTTTCGGGAGATAATAGTTTAGGAAGCGAAGCAGGGTCAAATATAGGTCCATTTCTTCGTCGTCCGGTTTGATTTCGGTTACCACAGTGAATGCAATAACGATGCTTTTGAACACGGTCGCTCTACAGAACAATAGTAAGTCTTTAAACATGACATGTAACAATATTAATAATCACCTTTTGTCAACCACATACCATGCCTCCAGGATATGTTTTAAGCACCTCTCCACAATGACTTCGTCATGCTGACGAGCTGATAGTCTAGACAGCTGCACTACAGCCACGGTTATAGCAATGTGACTGATCATTTCATGGGAGGGTTGTTCCTTCTCAAGGACGGATTTGAGGCAACGGAGGAATTTCTTTATTTCGTATCGGGTAAACCAATCCTGTCTCCATTCCGGATCACGGATGTGTCGAATGCCACTCGCAATGACAGCGTCAAGAAGAAGACCAAAAGGAAACACGGGGCAACTATGGAACGGTGACACGTCCACCGTTATGGAAAGCTTGAACAAGGGAGGGATATAGGCAAGGCACTCTTTGAAGGGAATAGCTTCGGCACCATTGGACTTCGGAAGGACCATCTCAACGCAACAGATCACCATTGCAAGGACTTGCAGCTGGTCCAGCTGTTCAGTTTTTTGTGAGTCTAAGACATCAGGGTCCTGACCTCCTTCAGCTTGAGTGTAACTTTGGGGTTCCTGTACCTCCACGCCCTCCACTGGCCTACTGGTTTTGTTTTGGTTATGACTTTCATTCGTGGTTTTCTTGATACTCCGCATCCTGTGAGCGGAAAGTTCAAGCCGAAAGCCATCAAAGCCAGTGAACAACTGCGCTTTGAGGGCATGGAAAAGAGCGATTCCGGTAATGATCGCCTCTCCTGGTTTAGACATGCTGGTTTCCTTTCCCACAGGTTCTTGTACGCAGGAGTCGTACAACGCAGCCAGTCTCTCTAGAAGACCGGGACGCCTGTTGAAAGCAGCCAAAACGTAATCTGGAGGCAGGAGGGACGAAACACTGAGCGTTCGGAGAACAACCGCTGGTTGCTCCGCTTGCTCAAAAAGCCATCCTACACATTCCGCACTGGTCTGATCGTTCAGATCCCGCTCGACGATTAGTTCACTAATCTTATTCTCCGACTCCTCCTTGAAGCTCTTGAGCCACGTAACGACGGTCACGACAGCTGTTTGGAGATTCCTTGATCCCCAGAGAATAAAGGAATTTTTATCGTACCAGGAGCGTAGAAATGATTGAAAGCGAAGGAGCTTCAACGGGAGCATTCGGATAATGGAAGCTCCCGTTCGGTGGGCGATCCACCGTACCAGCGCTAGGAAGCCAATGAAAGGCCTGCGAAGAGGTGCGGAGAGAGGGGTTTGGAAGGGAGAAGTGGAATAGAAAACAGCGATGACCCAAGATGCCAGGTATCCGATGAATCCGAGCGTTGTTATAGTAATAACCACGCTTGCCACCTCATTACTAATCTCCCACAGAAAGGCTATTACTCCAGCAAGGAACAGTGCTAGAGATATCTGTAGGAGAAGTGGCAATAGAGCAATGAAGAGACGAAAGCGCCACCGCTCCAATCCATCGAACTTCTCCTGTCGAACACGAGCTTGCAAACTTGGAGGCTTTGCAGCGAGCCCATTATGATCGTATTGCGTCAACCAGTCCTTTCCTTGAACCGCACCAATAGCCACGAGTAGGCTGCAGGAGAGGCTTGCAAAAAATATGGAATTAGTGCGGATCGCTGTTCGTGGTGTGCCCGTGAAGCCGAAACGTAACTCTTCATCTGAAAATTGGTGATTGTCGTTGCGATGCTTGAGAAAGAGTCGAAACATGTTGGCAGTGTCTTCTGCTGGATCGGGCTGAAGCAATTTGTAGGTCTCAATTATGAACGCAGTATTGACCGCAGAGAACAGGCCGGACTATACGAGTCATTTTAATAAGATTTATGAACACAAAAATTACAGGCTTACGCACAAAGACAAGTAGGTTGTCTAATGCTTTGTTCCATCCGTCTACTAGTTCCTTGTCATAATCTTCCGCCTCGGTGATGTATGTTTGCCAGAAAGATGTATCGTCGTCAATTTTCCACGAGCGCGAGTAATCCGGATCATATGGATCAAATGGTTTTCGTGAATCTTCTGAAGACCAGGCCCTCGAGTTCCGTGAACGGAAGTGGGGCTTATGATAGGCTTGCAGAGCAGGGTCAGCAGCGTAGGTGGAGAAGTAGTACAAGAGCTAACAATTTTCACGAGAGTGTAGCATAGTGACTGCCGACTTGAGGGTGGCAAATACTAACTCGTTGACAAGAGAAGTCAGAGGAGTAATCAGGAATTCGGATAGACCTTTGTTGAGGTTCTATATACACGTCGAGGTGTCCGAGCGCCTATAATCCAGTTCCGACACTTCGCTGTCTCAGAAGGTAGAATCCAATCGATCTCATAAACTTGCGACGCACTGGACACGTACCTTAATGTTCTCCATAACAGTTGACTTCTTTCTAAAACGGATTGCAGGGTCAGAAGCACCAGCTGATAAACACATACGATTAGTGGCGTGTATCGCGGACTTTCCCGATGCTTGAGCTGAAGGCTCGGTGTTTGTTTTCACCGAAACCTGAGCAGGATAGACTTGATCGTGTATAGAGCAGAAAGCAAT
>WSTZ01000575.1:0-14255 GCA_019632295.1 Tulasnella sp. 418
TTTGAGATAGAAACACGTATAGATTCAGAGAAGTAGTATCGATACATCATGCATTAATCAATCCAGACTATAAGGTATAGTAATCCTAACCTCTGAAGCTTTTTAAACTCCAGTTCGGGTATAACGTCCAATATTATCGTATCTTAATATCTTCGGGTCCTGGTTGTGCGAGTATGCCTTCCTCCGCGGATGTGAAGGAAGTGCTTGATACGAGTAGAAATGGGAACATGAGCCTCTCGTCCACGACCCTGCACAAGAAACGAGAGAGTCAGATCTTCCAAACGTTTTACTCGCGTTTGAGAGTTCACATACCATCTTCTTTAGCTCATGCTTGGCATGCGCACGTCCATCTGATGTAGTGTTGGGATTGGAGAGGGCAGCCTAATCAACGCGCATGATTATTACAAACGTTCCGACGATAATCAAATGTTTTACTCACTTTGTATCCAGCCGCCTGACGATTAGGGTTCTTGCGGTGGAAGAAGCTACGGCGCGTAGTGGTTGTACGGGTACGGGAGGTACGAGCAGTGCGAGAGCGAGATCCGAACATGTTTAGTAGTGATTTTGCGTTCAAGTAGTTGTGTGGAAGTTTGATGAAGAGATCTGGTCGAGCGGCAAGCGTCTTTATACTCTGGGAGTGGAGCGAGCATGACGTTTGACAAGCTCCAATCAAGGAGCAGAATGCACAGTCTAATCTTCTATTTGAAGCTTGAAAGCGTGGAATGCGCGAGTCGGACTCCACACTTGTGGAGAGTCGAACTTCTTTCTAACATGAGGGGCCGTGGTGACGTCACGTCATCCATCCAGTTGTTGTTTGTGTCGACGAATTGGCAATCATGTGGTCACACCTTGTGTGCTTAAAATGGACACTAGGGAGCTGAAGTTGCGATCATGGGGGTGGGGTTGGTAGGTAATGACATGATTTGGGTCATGGTGCATGGAAAGGAAGAAGCTTGCAATTACTGTCGACCACAAGCTTCTGTCGGAACAGCTACGGAAAAATAAAGCGATGACACAGTGCACATTTAGTTAGCAAAGAGTAGTTCAGGAAGATAGTATAGTTAGCGCGGGGTAGGCGGAGGGGTGAAGTCCGTTGTAAGCAAACATCGACGCGGGAATGCAACTAAATTGGACAATCATCTAGATAACTCATAGAGCTCTCCACAGCTTCAATAATATTCGGCTGACATCCTTGTTTTTATCAATTTTAGGGGCTTAAGCGACTCTCTTCGTCAGTCTGAATCTTGTTAGACATGCCTTTGAAACCAGACGTTATTGTGGTCGGCGCCGGCATCTCCGGTCTTGCAGCAGCAAGACAACTCTGCGCTGCGGGTCGCAAGGTCTTGATACTCGAGGCGCGAGACCGTCTAGGAGGGCGCATTCATACGTATCGATCCACAGACGGGAAGCACAATGTCGACCTAGGTGCAAGTTTCATCCATGGTATCTTTGGGAATCCAATAGCAAGATTAGCCAAGGACCTGAAACTGGTAAGATGGAATGCAACATCTTGAGAATCAAAACTCAGCAAATTATATTTCAATAGCCACTATACGTTGGGACACATCAGGGACGCAAGACCCTGGATCATACAGGAAATAATCCCCTAGATCCAGAGCTTGAAACGCTCATCCGAACCAACGTGGGTCTCATTTCATCCCCCAAACGAGACACAACACATCAATGGTTCTGATCCCTTTCCGCAGGTAATGACAACTATCTTCGGGGTATTGCGCCAGGAAGCGCAGTATGGAGACGAAATCCCTCATTCTACAATTCCGTTGGCGGAACCACTTTTCCATCCCGAATCACCGCTGTACGACAATCTTCCTGATGAAAATATATCTCCAGCTAGATTCTATGCAGAAGCCGCCGCGAGAGCGCTCGATGGTTGGACAGGTGCTTCACTGGATAACATCTCGTTCCAATGGTGGGGGTGGGAGCAAGAAACTCAAGGCCCAGATGCGTATGTCTCCGATGGGTACTCCAAGATCATAGACTGGCTTGCAAGAGAGATCAAAAATAATTCCGAGATACGACTAAACGAAGAGGTTATCTCAATCCAATTGAGTGGAGATCCAACTGCGGATGGTGCGAGCTACACAATTAGATGTGATTGATACTCTTTCTGATCCCCAAAATTCAGACACCCGGGTTATCGTCAAAACTTCACCAACCTCCAAGGGTCAAGATTTTGAGCTCTCAACCTACGAGGCCCCATTAGTACTCATCACCATCCCACTCGGCGTATTGAAGTACAATCCACCCAACTTTTCGCCACCGCTCCCACTCCGTCGGGTAGAGGCAATCGAGAGCCTTGGATTCGGTATTCTGAACAAAGTAGTTCTCTGTTACAACGAACCTTGGTGGGCAAAGGATGTCGACGATTGGATGTTCCTTCCCAACCCTGCCGATCCCAACCATATCGAAGGTCCGTTAGGAAACGCAAGTTACCGTTTATCCCGAGAGGAACATCCTGGTTCACGCGCCCTTTACGTGCTCAATCTCTGGAAATTGGCCAAGACACCTGCAGTTGCCTTCTTCATTGGGGGATATACGGCGGATGGACTAGAGTTATACGACAACCATCAGATCGGCAATTGGGCTGAAAATATCTTCAATCAATACGTTTCGCCACGCTCGGTACCTCCAAAACCGGTGAAGGTACTCTGCACAAGATGGAGGTCTGATCCCTTCTCTCGGGGCTCCTATGCATATCTCCCGATCAACAAAGTGGATGACGTATCACCACGTGGTCCTAGCGATATTGCAAAGGATCCATCATTGATTGGGGAGGGCAATGGAGGATCACCACTGGATCTGGAGGAGCTGGGACATCCGCTTTGGGGACGGTTCTTCTTTGCTGGAGAGCACACCTCAATGAACCACTTTGCCTCAGTACATGGAGCATACACATCCGGGATACGTGAAGCTGACAAGATCCTGGGCGCACTGGAGGAATTCGACGCAGCAGAACAGTAGTATGAGCAACTAGAGGAATTTATTGTGAATTGAAACAGTGGTACTAGAAATGTTAAAGTAGGTAGAACTTTGGGAATGTTATAAAGTAAGCGAACTCTAGAAAGGAAAAACACATTGTGAAGATGTCATATACTGCCGTAGGTTTTTCTCGTGAGATAGCCGTTGGAGTTTGAGCGTCGACGATTTTGAAAAACTCTGATCGTTCCGGCAACTCCGCGTCCCCGAACGACGAAAATCAAGATAGCCACCAGAAGCTGAATGGTCACAGCAGCACCGAGCATTATCGGGTCCTTTATAAAAGTGATGATGCGCCTAGTGGGGCTCTAATAAGAAACATTGGGTGAGTAGTGAAACCAAATCCAGAGATGATGCAAACTGACAGATAGCTCAAGTTTTTTCAATGAGACTATGGATATCTTGGCAGAATCGATAGCACGCGCCATCTCCTTATCTTCTCGCTCCAATTTCGACAGCCACTTGTTCATCGCAACCAGTTGCCTTCTTATATAAAGTCAGACATAATCACCTACATAAAAAAGGTGAAGTCACTCACTTTATCTCTGCATCAGAGGTGTCTCCGCTATACGGGGAATTATGTCGAGCGAGACGTGTTTGAAACTCCATTTTCTGGCGCACGTTGTCTATAAGACCCAACATATGAGCCTCGGCCTGCTCAACTGTGGTCTCCCAAGAGGATTTGGAAGCGTGGACCGAGATAGTCTTTACCAACACTATCAGCCAGGAGACAAACAAGCAACATAAGACACATACCTCGGGTTTCGCAGTTTCTTCGGAAGCGATAGATGAATCCAGAGGCGGCAACGTCTGCTCTGACCTGAGATTCGCCTCGTAGGTGCTTACGCACACAACTTTTGTAAAGATAATAATCATCAGCCTCATTGAACGTAGGGTTTTACTTGTTTTGACGTACCAAACTGAATCGCACCATCTACGAAGTCCGGTTGAAACACGCCTTCAGAGCTGGTGCTGTTGAAGAGGAATGGACAAGGAGGCGTATTGGAAGGTTTCTTGGGACATTTCAACATATCCCCGGAGTATTTCGCCTTTGAGATGTTATCCTCCACTGTGAAGCCGCTGACACCGGCCAAAACAAATCCATACCCAAAAGGGCCATCACCTTGAACAACATTGTTCTTGACGGTACCATTGTAGAGGATAGTACCAAAATCATCCGTCCAGACAGGTGTACCCATTCCAATCCCAACGCGTACATAGGCGTCTGGGCCTACAGATTCGATCGTGTTGTCGAAAACTTCCGTACCAGTGTAATTACCGCCGAATGGTAAAGGGGAGACGAGAAATATACCACCGAAGGAGGTCGTGCCTTCAGTTATTAAAGTGTTGTGGTATACAACACTTCCGGGCGCTCCGAATACGATGATCCCCACACCGGTAACATCGGTAATTGTCTATCAAGAAGTAGAATAAGACACTTTTCGTGGTGCAGGGCATAGATCTTACATTCTGGGAAACATCGCTGTCATAGCAGGCAATAGTAATACCATCTGACAATGGCGGTCCATATGGGCTTTGAAAACAAAAATTCATCAACACCGATGACAGTCGGCAAGGTGAACCAGCTGTACCTTAGATCAGGCTCTGGACCATCTATGGCCTCAATCCATTCTTCTCCAGATGGGCCCTGAGGATCTCAAGGTTTAAAAAAAAAATTAAGTTGCGAGGGTGCTGCCAGGACTCTCACCAGTTCATTTCGCGTAATCGACACGCCATTACAAGTGAGCAAATCTCCCTCACGAACGTGGACAAGTGCCGAACCCCTTCAGAAGCATAGAGTAAGAGACATGAAACTGAAGGCGACTGTAAGGTTACCTGGCGTCAAATATTTTGGATCGATCGATGGACTGGTGTTGGTTATTACCGAGCAATACTAGAGGTTCTCCAGTGGCCGACCGCCCAAAACGCATGCGGCTACCTTCAATCGCGATATTTCGTATTTTTATGCCCGAGCATCGACGGCAGTCGCCTCTATCATGATAATCAGCATTTTAGATAAGAGGTGTGTGAATGACCTAGAACTCACCGAATCGCCGTGATCAAATCTGGATGATCGACCACCAACAAAGCGCGACTGTCATCGTCCGGATAATCTTCTGTAGAGATCTCCTGGTCCTTTGCGGTAAATGTCACTTCTTCTGAGAGCTTGAAAACAGCGTTGGGACACAAGGAGATAATCGTGCCAGGCCCGCCTGGTCCAAGCACGGGATAAGGTTGACGCGACTGTTCAAGTGTGCAAAATAGACTTGCCTTGTGAAAGGAGTGAGTTTAGAGTCTCGTGATCTCCAGAGTCAATACAGGCAGCATTGAGTGTAGAGATCTGAGTAAGGATGCCAAAAGCAATCGCCCACAGGATGTGCATTGCTTTGGTCGAAAAGTCAATCGCGGGCGAAAAAACCCTTTTTGGTGGCTGAAGAGGCGCGCATTGTGGTCACGTGATCTCGGGGAATTACCGCCGTGATCATCGATTGCCTCATGCTTTCCATCCGCATCAAATAATCTTCCCTCACTCCAGACCCGTTGAGAGGCCTTTTTGTGAAAAACTGCCTCGCTGCCTCCTTCCTTCAGTTGAACTTTGTTTTCTAGGAGTACATTAGGTGAATCAACTCATCTCTATCATTGAGATCCGTCAGCGAATTTCCCCCCTGTTTTCTGACACTGGTTCACTCCCTGTCACATAGGATTCCAGTGCGACCCTATTCTCGTCATCTGAATACCGAATCACAATAGATTTGTGGTATTTTTGTTTATATATCCCTGTGGTGCATGCACCACACTGAATACGTTCCATCTCTCCACATTCTGCCACCACCAGCGCTCACTATTTCCGCAGCTATGTCCGACCTCGAACAACATTCGTTTGCTTCACACCCTTCGATATCCAACCTCGTACATGAATTCTCGTCACTCGACATGAATCCAACAGCAGAGGAGGCATATTCGCAAGCTCTCGTGTCAAGCTCCCAGTCACATCGCCATCATCCCGTTGTTAGAGGAGAATCCGCGCCACCCGCGGTAAACTCTGTCTCATCACACAACGATTTCCTCCAGCTGCTTGCTAGGTTTCATCAAGTAGTGACACCGCTTCCTGATCAACCGGGCGCATACATTACAGACCCGGATAACCAAGACCCCGCTCCATCAATCAAACCTAAGAAATCAAGGTCTACCGCACGACCCTCAAGAAGGTCGTCATCGCCTGTGGGCTCATCAAAGAAGGTCACAATACCAAGAGTATTCGGTGACATGAACAGCCTCCTGAAAAGGGCAGAGGAGATGATCGACTTTATGCGAGCGGATGTAGAGGAAGTTATGCGGAGGAGTCGAAAGTTGGATCGAGAATCCCGCGAGCGGGAGAGATTCCGATGTGATGATGATGTAGATATGAAGATTGACGGCGGAAGGGAAGCGGACGAAGCTGAACCTTTGGTACGCAAGGTTCCAGTAGCTACGAGGTTTTCACCTCATTCTCATGGTAAGAACAATTCCGTTTCATATCTTCCGCTAACTCAACCATTACTGTATAGCGTCATGGTACTCACCAAGATCTACAACTCCTGAAGTCCAAGATCACTCGATGTCTATGTTCATTGCTCCAGCACCTCGCCGGATCATCACTCCCAGGAGAATTCGCCACCGTCTGACGAACTCTGATAGCGCTTCAAGTGTGTCTTCAGGATTCCATAGCATAATTTCAACCCTAGATGAAAGTATTCCTGCCGGTTTTCCAACGCATCTCGCATTACCAGACCGACCTCCTCATATCCCATGGATGGCACAGGATTCTATCCTCGCCTCTCCTATGCCACCGCTAGTGCCCCTGCCTCAAGTAGAAAAGGCACACTCCCCTATACCAATGGATGATGTAGATAGTTGTTCAAATCGACTAATCAATCTTCGACTTGCTGCCGATAACGCGACAAAGGATGAAGACTGGGACGATCTTGAAGCTCCCCCTCTTTCGACCTCCCCGACATCCACAGTCAGCAGCGCCGCATCTATACTTAGCTCACCACCGGAACCGACTAGAATTCGCCCTACAAGGACAAGAAGCAATGCCATTTCTGGCGGTTCCCTCTCTAATATCAATCCCATCCGCATGTATTCGGGATACGATCACCCTCCCAAACCCAAATCGTTCTCTTTCTCTGGAGGCATCTCCGGCATCATGGGAACAACATCGCCTTCCGGAATTGCATTATAAACAATCACTCCTTTTATCTATTTTTTGCATCTGACTTTGTTCATTTACTTGCAACTGTATTCTGTATTGTGCTTATGAAGTTGTTGTGATGGAAGGAAATATGAACCGGCTTCGATTCTTTCAATATCTATGTTACATTCATTTCAATTTGCGTCTATTAGTACTACAATGTCCCTTCACATGTCGTCCTTCTAACACAACTCCCATGTCAATCTTACGCATTGATTTTCAATAATGAGTGGCGCTTATGTATATTTGCAAGCCCGTTCGACCGTCCTGTGTGCGAGCTCAGAGGAGCAGATTGGCAATGAGCCGCCCGCAAACCAGGTTGCATTGCTCTAATTGCAGTCTCGCACATATAACACACGTTCAGCCCCCTGGATACACTCTCCACGTAATAACAACTCAATACGACACACAAGAAGATATGTTTTCAACGAAGTTGAATTAGTGATGAAAAACGAGTGAAGTCTCTATTCCTCCTCTCGCTAAGTAGAATTTTGATAAAAAGTTCCGAAGGATGTTTACATGAGGGCGGTGTCTCCGAATTTCTCCTTGTAGCCTGAGGAAAAATAGGTGTAAGGATAGTTCAGGTAGGGTATGATGCGTTCAAGGATTTACCTGGCACACTGAATTTACCCTTGCTGATCATTGTTTCAACTGCCTTCAGTACTTCTGGACGGGCAGCTCCGACATCATCAACCTATGATAAATGGTAGGAAGATTAATTGACAGCGAGGTGTCGATGGAATGGGATGGCTTCGTACCGTAAGATCCTCAAATGGACGAGCTTCTTCAATGTTTGCTAATGTAGCCTGCAAATCCTTGAGTTCCTGATCGATCTTCTTGCTTGTCTCCTCAGCTTTGGCGACCTAGTGGTATTCGAATCGTTCCAATACCGAACATGGAAGACGAGCAAATATGGCATTAGAACGGAGTCGAATCGAGAAGACAATATATGATACTCACAGCCTTAGCCTCGAATGCTTCAATGGCCTTGACGTGCTCATTAACATCATACGTCACAGGCTTGAACTCCTTCAAAATCTTCTCAGCCTCGTCTACGACTGCCTGGTTCTTCAGAATCTTGCGATAATGACCAATGTCTACTGTAGCAGATTGTGCCTTGAGGGTGTTGTTGACTCGGTGCGCATCAGTGTTGCGTTTACGGAAAGCTTGCAAGGAGGCAACGGTCTCTGAAATTTGGAAAACACCACGGCATCAGAAATTTTGTTCCTTTCAAGAGTGCTGAATGACTGGGCTACCTTTGCCGAGGTTTAGAGAACCATAAATACGAGTCCAGTCCTGTAGATGTAATGCATCAATGATTGAAATTGAGACCTTCATTTTTCTTCAACACGTTGCGAAATACTCACGACAGCGGCGTTTGTAACAGCTTTAGAGGCCATTTTTGAGCTGATGTGACGAAGAGTACCGTAAGCATACTTCAATGTGCAGCGAGATGTGATAGATTCAGCCAACCTTGGAAGGAAAACGATGGTAGGAGGAAGGAGGGAAAGTGTTTTCGTGTGGTCAATTGTCAAATCCGTTTACACCCGAGGTCAAACAAAATTCGACGTGAGATACGTCACGTGCTCGCTGCTGATTCAGCACCTCTTGACTATGATCATCTCTGCCACAATTAACAGGGTGAATCATTTGACTTTGATAATCAAAAAATCACTCCGTGCTTAAATTGCAAAATTCATTATTGTACTACCCTTAACAGACCAGAGACATAGACTTTTTCTCAATGAAATGCGATAACAGAAATAAAACTTGGGAGACAGGGATCAAGTGGAAGATATATGTTACTAACGCAGAGAAGGAAGATACGCACATCTCGCTCTGATAGAAATCCAATAGCCATCACTTCACTACGATGTCACAACTGGGAGGCTTTCTCCGGTCAATTGTTCTGTTGGAACAGTATTGGGTGTTTCGGCAGCTGTTTGCATTTGCTTCTTAGCTTGCAGAGCTCCAAGAGCGGCTTATTTCGATGAAAAGAGGCAGTCAGTAAAGAGTCGGGAAGGTGAGGAACATGAATAAAACCAACCTCCCACTCCACTTCCATCCTTTGCAAGCCCAATGACCACCTTCTTATTACCCTCTGCACCAATAAGGCTGACAAGGGCCTCTCTCAACCTCTCCTCAAAGAATGGGTAAAATTCAACCATGCTACCATCAACTCCAACATCAACCGTTCCCTCCTTGTTCTTCATGCCAGTCTGCTCAAACACTGTTGCAACTGCGCATCCACTCAGTCTCGAAGCTCGGGTCGCGACGGTCTTGCATGCCCATAACACGATCTCCGTATCCTCATCAGAAATCTGCTCAGGACGGAAATGAAGATTTTCCACCAAAATCTTCCTGGTGTTGGCAGACTGCGCGGTGGAGTTGGGATGGAATGTATCGGCTGTGGTAGTGGTCTTGTTGGCTTCGTCTACCACTACTGCAGGGTGCAATGGGTTTTCAACAGGGGTTTCGATGCTGGACATTAACGCAGTGTCGAATCCGTAGTGAGTGTTGAGTTGTGCTGTCGAATAGCCGTTGAAGAGGTAATTGTTATCAATAAGATATAAGAGCAGATTCCTGCAAATTTCTCCTTGGTCTACATAGTAGCGTGAGGAGATGAGACTTCTGAAGAACTGAGACTTGAAGGGATCACACTCACACATTCCGGAGATGAATTTTTCGAATAATTGGTAGCGTCTACACAGGAAAATAAGTCAATCGATAATAAAGATTGTAACACTCAACTTACGGATTAATACTTTCACGATCCACCTTGTTATCGAATTGAGTAACTGGAAGGACGCGTCGCTTGTAGTTGGATGTCAGTACAGCACTGCTTTAAAAGACAGATGGTTCTGCATACAGCATTATCGAACGCTCCCCACTCAGTATTGATGATCATCTCTTCGAAGTGTTCCAGGCTCTTGCGGGTAGCAGCGTCTAATTTAGTGATATTCTTGGTTTTCTCCACATAGGCACCGTTTGTTCCAGTTCCGAAGATAGCGCCAAGCAAGCAACCTCCAGACATGTAGGCTCGCGACATCAAAGCACCAACAGTCTAAGGTACGAGTTAGTACAATCAACGAAATGCATCATGCGATGTATAACTGACATCGTTCAATAGCGCAGTGCACTTGACATGCAAATGTTTCCTATCGAAGGCATCCTGGAGTAATTTGACAACATCATGCCCCACTGCATTTTTTGCGGCAAATCCCTTCGTCCATGTAAGCAGAACTCCTTTGTCGAGAGCAGTTTGTTCGACTGGGAAACTGTGAGTAGTGTGGGGTCAAGAGCATATCAGCGTGAGATTCTGGTTGTCGCGTTGTCCTCGGAGGCGCAGGACAGAACTTCCTAAAGTAGAAAACTAACCTAAATGTCAGTCCGAGGAACAAGGCTTCTTCACCATGAATGTCGCGACCCGTTAAAAAGTGATCCACGCTATCCGCCATGTAGTCTAGGGGGTCACTGAGTCAGAGTTATCGGGTGCAAGGTGTAATGCAATTGATTACACACCAAATAGTGTTGTTGCTTCACCAGTCTTCAGCTCTGTCGAGACCTTGTACTTCTGCTGCCTGAGGGTGAAAGTTTGATCGCCATTGAGAGTGATCTCGCAGACACGCAAGTTGGTTCCGCCAAGATCGAGTGCCAAGAAAGTGCTAAGGCATCAACGATCACGAGTTTGTGTAGGTCGACGGTGCGAAGTCAATTAGGTTTTGTTCGAACATCTAGCATAAGACTCACCCTGTCTCTGTCCCATTGGGCACACCAGTGACGAATGTCGGGATCATAGCCATAGGTTCTCCATACTTTCCAAGACCTTTCCTGAAGTCAGAAACGAACTGATCAACGATGATCCTCAGCCGTTCGTCGTTCAATTCGAATTGTTTCTCGATCCTGGCTAGTTCATCTCGAGTGGCCTCGGGTAGATTAGACAGTTGAGGCACCAATTGTGCTTTAGGAGCCATCTTCGATTGTTGAGAGGTTTTGGATGGTGCAGATGGAGTCGGAGGAGGGGGTGTAAGCTGCTTGCGAAGAGGGGAGGGAATGGGCGGGGGCGTGGAGATAGATGGTGACATTTTCAGATGGAGGTTGGGAGAAAAATAGGATTCAGTCGTGTGCGAACCTTTGGTAATACTTCCCGCCTTTTAACCCTCGGTGAAGAAACTTGACTAGATAGGCCTGTAATAGCCCGTATTACGGGGCATTCATGACATTGCAATCTCAGCGGATGATGTCGTTGATTTGTCTCTGTGGCAAAATAGGGTAAACACTTTCGATTGCCGAAGTTGATGTCCAATCGTAGCATTCATGTCGTGGAATCATATGAGGGAATACAGCATATAGAAAATGGGTGGGGATCGATTGTACCTCTTTCTGGGGTGAAAATGTGCAATCTAAGTAAGTAAGCAATGACCAACAAGCTACTTCGGCAGATATGTTGACACTAGTACTGGGTTTGGAGCACGTACAAAGCAGGCTGCCTCTATGCATTCGGATGTAGGAGCTGTAGATCCTTTCGACTTTAAGGACTCTTGAAAGGATCGAAGGCATCGTATGCTGACCAGCTGTATGACTAATCATGGTCCTAAAGTCTACCAGTTGGTCGAATTCTGATTTCTGGTTTCTGGATTGAAATGAATGCTCAAACCACTATAAAGATCCACGGACAAAGAGTGCGCCTTCAGCTTTACCGACATACACGAGATAAACTCGGCTAAGATCTAAGGATAAATCAAAATCCGTTCAAACATGTGGCACAAATACGAGCATAGAGCATATGGGAATAAGAAAAGAGAACATTATTCTTCTCACTCGCTCAAAATTATCTTGCTATGATCGGATCATTCCAAATCCGGTCAATTGCGGTTGCATCAATTGGGGAAAGTTGCTAGACTTCATACTTCTTGGCACATCGTTTACTAACTCTACAAAGCATACATGGATTGGGCTACCCTGCTGATTTCACAATGTTTCGCTTTTTCCGTTTCCCGTTATAGCGTTTTCGATTAAAGCATAGTATGAGCCCGCTTGCATTTGCTGCTACCTTGAGGAAAGGAAGATTAAGACGCTGTATAGAAATTATCACCACTGTGATCCCGGAAGTACATCCCATTACACCGATTACAAGACTATGTGTTCCAAAACTACTAAACTTCTCTAAGCTTTCTCCTATGCTACTGTATTCGAGGTTGTCTCCTGAGTAACCTAGCCGGAATCACTGACCCGTATACCATTGCTTGTATCAATCAAACAGATACCTACTAGACCTTTCTCCATTGCTAAGCCCAAGAAACGTGGAATCGCGAAGCGGCAGCTGGTCCATCAGGAAAACATGTTTATTTCACCGGCTTTTTGAACACTTTTTTGTGGTATTGTCCACCCAGCGGAAATGTGGGCAGATAAAATAACTCATCCTCGACGTAAATATGCTTTGGTTTACTTCGCCCCAAACCGCTGAACCAGTTAAGTAGTCGCCTCCACCAGGACAAATTGCCGGTGCTACGGGCAGCCATGAGTCCGATCACTCTCGAGCTGCCATTATCAGCGATATTTTGAAGAGGGCTACGCTTTGTAAGTGTGACACCAGAATTGGGTGATCTATACCAGAATATGGCCACACGAAATTTAGTTGATATAAACACCCAAGTTTGAAAGTAGTTTACCCGTGGATATTTCTGACCATTCGGTTCGTCGAGAGTCCTGGTTCGTCGAGAGTGTCTGCTGACTCGACTGTATGAGGAGAATAATAAGGTTATCGTCATGCCAGTGCTTCAAATTGAATGATATTTGCTACTTGCCAGAACCACTAATACGGATGATGGGAGTTGCACATACCGCATTCAGGATGACGAAGAAGAGGTTCAAGATCTCGAGCGGTTTCATCTTCTATCGTCCGTATAGCGGATATGCGGAAAGGTTTTCAGAATCAAGGAGACGATTTTCGAGGTGGGCGTTGGCTGCGTTGGCTGAGTTGCAATTGACTCCTGAGACGCCGCTTGACTACCCGACACGCAATAGTGTCTGTGAGATCACGGAGTGCGCTTCATATACTTCCACGTCGCTCCTTAACCCGGATGGTAATGGTATGGAGAAGCAACTAACCGAGATCGAATAATTGCCTTGGATCGACTTTGTATCCTATCTGGTGATATTCCCCTTACAAATCCTCAGCTTCTTCTATCAAACACATTGCTTTCGTATCAATCCAGTGCTTGTAACGAGTACCTAAGGTTTATACCAAATCTTTCAGTATAACACCAGTGTGTGAGTGCCTTACGGTTGATCTCAGGATAGGAAAGCCCGTCCTTACAAATCCCCAACCTTTTCTTTCAAAGACGCTGCCTTCCGTATCAATCCAACGCTTATAAAGAGTACTTTTATTTTGATTAAGACAATGTAAGGAGGGGTTACATTTTCGGAACAATTCTAAAGTCAGTCCAAATTTATATCCGACCAATGTTCGATGTTAGGGTCCAGTTCAGATGTTTCGGAGCCTGAGGTAGTACTCGTACGCGTCGGCCTGCCGCTGAGCTTCTGCCACCAACCTCGAAGCTTGCTTGCTATCTCTTTCAGCCAAGAGGTAGGCAATTTGGAAGCAGCCGATTTGGAAACAGGCGATTCGGAAATATGGACGTTCGAAGGTTTGAGCTTCTTGACGAGCATCGTGAAGTAGTTTTCACGTTTCACAATGGCGGGAGTGAGTAATCTATGTCAGGAATACAAGCACCACCAGTTCAGTCATCGTAACACAATCAAGTCTAGGAGACACCCTACCGGTTAGCAACTTTGACCCATCTGGGAGGAAGCACTGTTCTTTCCAGACCCGGTACTGAAGTAACTAAATCAAGAGAACAATCATATAATGGTTGAGAAAGCATTTACTATACTGTGTAGATACCTACCTGCTCCATTAATGCGGACGATAGGTGCAGCAAGTACAGAGGTGAGGATAGCGAAAAGTACAATAAAGACGTTGAGTAACTTCATTGCTCCCCGGATGGAAGTGAATGAGCCG
>WSTZ01000576.1:0-14225 GCA_019632295.1 Tulasnella sp. 418
TCTTTGTTCAACACCATTCACACGTTTTCTTCATCCTGCTCAAATTTAATGAAATTTAGAGATACACATCTTTTTGATTACACTTACTCCTTGTCCAAATTGTTCGCCCGTGAAAATGCTGTCGTTTCCGTTCATGGTTGTCTCCCTTGTCTCCCTTTTTTGCGTCTCATTTCTTTCGAACTCAGAAATTTGAGTTTTGGTACCACCCGTTTAACACCGTGGCTTACCTTTTTCGTTTGCCTGTTTGAGCAACATTATTGATGTCGGGATAAGCCTCTTTCAAAGCAGAAACGTTCAAAGCCAACTTTGTATCTCCGCTTTGAATTGCTCTTAACCCTCCAATCACCATTATCTTGACCTTACACCTTCATTCCTTCTCAGGCGTACTCGTCTGGCTTGCAAGCTCCGGACGTCTTCCATCTAGCAGGATTTTTCAATCATCGATTATACATAAAGGTTACATGCGGCGGGGTTCTCCATCCGACATCACTGATAAGGATGTCTGAGTACCCCCGGTGATCATTCCAGCCAGTGACTTTTGCATGTCTACCCATTCCGACTCTCGAGGAACAGCAACGTCGCCAATGTCATACACATATACATGGCCATCGCTGGATCCGATCCCGACACGACGGCCGTCCTTCATATCCCAGGATAATTTGTTTAGTGCTCGCCCAGAGCCAACGGGAGTAGACACTAATGGGACCTGTACGATAGCTCGTATTTAGTCCCTAAAACCTTTAACCAATGATAACCATACCTCTGTATCTGTGTTCAGGTTCCAGAGATGGAATTTGCCTGATCCGTCCGCTGATCCAAAAACAGCGGGATGATGAGGATGCCATTTAACGTCATACACGTAGTCATCTGCCTCGTCAAATGAGTATAATGGGGGGATGACAGTTGGGCTGGTTGAGGGCTTCGCGATGGACTTGCTCCGCCACAGCTTAACCGTCCAATCAACCGAGCATGTCAGAAATAGATCCGAAAAGTCCACGGGACCCGCAAGTGGGTGAAAGCTAAGACCCATCACTGGGCCAGAGTGGCCCTTATACACATCATGCTGATTCAAGCCAGCTTTTGACCCGGCGCGATCGTAGCGGTTGGCTTGATATACATTTCCTTCTTCAGTGCCGACCCAGAACGTGGTAGTTTCATTATAGGGAAAGTCCAGAGCCGTAATGGCAACCTCGTCGGTTTTGTTGTGACCCGCATGTACAAGATCCAATGTTTCCTATCCCATAGTCAGTCACGATGAGCATATCCAAATAGGAGGTGACATACCTGTGGTTGGGCCAGCATGTCCACCAGCCAGCTACATACGACGCCATCCGTACTAGCGGTGATGAGATTATGCGCGTTCTGAGTGCCAACCATTCTCATGGAATAGATTGGATGTGTATGACCAGCGGCCGAGAGAGGCGTTTTCAAAACTGGTAGGTGTTTTGAACGAGTATCCCATAGTAGAACTTGGCCTGAATATGTTCCGCCGAAGACGAGATTGGGATGAAAGGGGGAGAACGAGACTGAAAGCACGTCGGACTGCAGGAAAAAATGAGCCGAAAGAGCGAGGTCCTGGGACATTATAATCTCACCTGAGAATGAAAAACAAACTCGGCTCGCTCCAAGAGGTGAAGATTCCAGACTGCAACAAGGCCATCAGGATCATTCAACGCAGCTGGATTTTTGTTATAAGACGCGACACTAAGTTCGGGATACTATTCAAAATATGATGTTTCAGTGCTGTTTCTCAGTTCCCTTAGGATAGGGGTCACCTTAGGAGACCAATCAAGATCCGTGATTGACCTATTTTTCGTCCAGCGCGGGTCCGAAAACACGCAAACTTGTTTCATTCTTTTCCCTTCAGTGTCGTCACTGACCGAAGTTAAGATTGTCAGCAAGAAAATGTAAAGGAACTGATGGTACTTACAGCCCTGCCTCCATTCCAATCGTATAATCCTTGATATAGTCGTATCCGTCACTCAACGCCCGTTGAACAATCTTGGACGAATGTTCGATGAAATCCAGAAACTCTGGAGCAACGAATATGCTGGCCCGCTCTTCTTCAGTCAGATCTTGTCGAAAAGGCAGATTGGTTACTATGCAACTCGAGAACTGACATTGCTAACCTCTGATTCCCTCCTCTATTTCTTTATCTAACTTTGCATTTTCTTCGTCTAGCTCCTTCTGTTCGTGGATTGCGCGTTCAGCCGCCTCTTGCTGCTCACGCTGAATTTGCTGACGTATAAGCTCTTCCGAAGCGCCTTTTATTTCAACGATAACCTCGGTTGTCTGAACTTCTTTATTATATATCACCCTTTGCTAAAGAGGCAAATAAATCCATGAATATATTTATATCAACACGTCGAATGAACGTACCTTTTGAGGCAACTCGAACAATTCTTGCTCAACGTCTATCAGATCAGGGATGAAACGCTGGTGAGGAGTACTTCCGCAACGTCAAAATCCGTGACGAGGGTAATGGCAATGTTGTTAAATATAGCTACCTTTCGGCTGCAATCTCTGAGCCAGCATCACTTGCCTTACTGGTGCTTCCTCCTCCGGCACTGAGCCTTCCAGCAAGTGTTGGTAGCGGCAACCCAAAGGGTGGTGGTGTCGAGGGCATTGATAACGAGCCTGGTGTAGTCGAAGAGTCCGCTGCCAAAGCCCCTTCGGCTACCTTCGGTTTAGGACTGTCAGCACGACGTCCAATAATGTCATCCAGGAGATCATCAACGTCTCTTCGCGAAACAGGACGAGGAGATGAGGTCTGCGGAAAGAGAAATCTAGTAGGCAGGATGATAATTCATAGAATGTACCTACTCCCGAGGGACTCCCTTTTTTAGCATCTTCCCTTGCTTTGCGGAGTTTCCTTATTTCCTCAAGTTTGGCCTTTTTAGCTTGAATTTCGGCGCGTCTTGCGTCTTGCATGGTTTCTAGTTTAGTCGAAAGAATAACCAGGGTCTAGTGCGTTCTTCCCGCCGTTCTGTTCGACTTTGTTCCAAAAGTTGAAAACTACCTAAGAAACTTTCAACAGCCTGAAAAATGATGCTTCGCACCGCAATATTTCGTACTATACTATCAAGAGGTATGTAACACCATGATTTTCCGTGAAAGTATATTGATGATGTGCGACCTTCAGGAACAAGCACCATCTTTGCATCGACCAATTCAAGTGCTCGAAGAAGTACACCAAAATCAGCAAGCTCATATCTTCCTAGTAAACTTCAGGGATATCGTAAGATATGTTTTTTTTTAGTTCGTCTACAGTGATTTACTGTGTAATCCTCCCAGGTTGGGCATCCGGAACCACCGCTGCCTCATCTGCTAATGATCCAGCAGAAGTAGAATCCCTAAATGCGTTAGAAGAAGGTACGCGGCTCTTGGAAGAAGGTGATGTTGAAGGTGCAAAGGCTGCGTATAGTCAGAGTATCAAGATAAAAAGTGGGTGTTTCCTCCTAGTCCCGAGTGACCTGCTTCTGACAAGACATTCAGAGACCCCTAGTGCCTTATTCAATTACGGCGTGACATGTTACCACTCAAGTTAGTTCTCTCTACTATCATTTTATACGCAAAGATCTAATCGCATTATGCTTTCCATTGAAGAGGACTTTTCTGGAGCAATTGACGCATGGAAGGAATCGATTGAAATGCAACCTGATAGCCCTGATGCTCACACCAGTCCGTTTCTCTCTCTCTCTCCACGCGTAAATATAAATTTGCTAAGACGTACTCATTCGGTCCAGACCTGGCAAGCGCATACATAATGCAACCACTCTCACGGCCAGACCTAGCACTCCATCATCTGAAGTAGGTGCCATGAGATTTCACATACGGTCACACTTATCGATTCTATTTGCCCTAGATTAGCATCTGAGCTCTCACCTAAAGATGCAGAGATCGCCTTTAACCTCGGAGCAGTCCAGGAGGCTGGTATGTGATTTTCTTCATGCCTTTACCGATGAAATAGGTATTGAAGTTCTTGAGAAAGTCGGTAATTTAGAAGAGGCCCTGGAACAATACAAGCTGAGTGAACAATACGGTGTCGAACGAGCTAGCGTTCACATTCGTAATGTAAGTGTGAAATCGCCCCCCAAGTGCTTGAATCCCCTAACAACCGACGTTCTTTGACAGGTCAGCGCCAAGATACTTGGAAAAAAGCTTGCAGAGGCAGAAGCTGCGCAAAAATCGAATAGTTAGAGTAGCTTATGATAGGGTCCAGGCTGTGATAGATTTGCTTCCGAACGGTTGCGGATTTGACTGACAGTTCCACCTCTACGCGTTAACTACATACTATTGCCATGAGCAACCCATACGATGATGATGAAAACCCTTTCCAACGAGATGACGACGTGGCTGAGACCCCCTCGACGATCAATGTATCTCTGGACAACGAAGAACCACAACCGGTGAACCAAAATTCATCGCCACAGCTGGGGTCGCAGACGTCACCACAACCCCGCCTCCCAACTTTCCCCTCCTACCAAGCCCAGGCCAATGCGCCAAAAGACGAGTTCTGCTGCGCCAGAGACGAGTTTCTACACTCCCCAGATGCAGTTATCCAAGTTAGTCAGTTCGCTATTGAATCCAGGACCTCACTAACATATAGGGGTCCTAGATAGTCGATGCGTTAAAGACAACAGAGGGAGCCACGTCGCCATATATAACCTATGTGATAAAGACAGGGGTGAGTGCGTTTTCAATCCTCGTATTGGAGTCGGGGCTCAATCCCTTGCCAGAATGTTGAGGCCAGACGACGTTATTCTGAATTCGAGTCCCTCCGTAATGGCTTGTCAAAACTCTACCCCACACTTATTATTCCTCCAATCCCCTCAAAGCAGAGCATAGGTGACTACGCTGTCAAACAGGCAAAGGCGAAGGAGGATGCAACGATGATCTCCCGCAGGAAGCGAATGTTGCAGACTTTTCTTAATAGAATAGCGCGTCATCCTATCCTTTCTAATGAGCACGTTTTCCATCGCTTTCTTGATAAAGATGTTTCCTGGGTAAGAGTATCTGACGTCTTGATGTCAACGGCTTGCTGACATGATTTGCCTTGCATGCATTATTAGTCGGAAGTCTTGAACTCGGCTCCTCTTTCGCTGCTTCCCAAAAACCTGTTGAAGGCACCTTCTCACAATCCAACAGAGATTGCACCCGCGTATTCGGCGCTTCCATCACCTCCAGCATCACAACCCCTACGCAATCCGGATCAGCGCTTCCTAGACTCGGAAGCGTTTACTAACAAGTTCGCTACTCACCTCGGCGGCAGCATGGAAAAGGTAACAAGAAGAACAATGAAGCGTTGGGCCGGTGAGTCATAGCATATTATGTTTGAATATTTTCACTAAAGTTGTTGGCGCTCCAGAGTATTCGCATGATCATAGCGAGCTGGGAGCCATTCTCAATGGATTCAGTTTATCGGAGCAAGATGTAGCATTACAATCTGCTATAGAGAAAACGGGTCAAGCGGTTGACGCTACGTACATGTCGACAGCTCGCCTCCTTCAAGAATTTGAAACAAAGTGGACAGAGCCCTTGCATGAGTACTCTCAGTTTGCTCAGATCATCAAGAAACTCCTGGTATACCGTCACCAAAAACATGTCCAGTTCGAGATGACCCAAGAAAGCTTAGAAAGCAAAAAGGAGGTATTGGAAGACTTCGAGAGAAATGAGGCTGAGGCTCGAAGGCTCGAACAGGCGCTAAGTAGGGGTAGACTTAGAAGCAACAACGAGGAACCTTCAGGTTCAGATGGGGCAGGAACTGATGAGGCCGCCCAGAGTACATCAGGAACAGATCATGCTGACGCCGGAGTGTCCTCTTTCGCCGCCAGTATTCGGGCGAGATCTGTAGATCAACCTCGAACTCCTCGCCCCAGACGTTCAAGCTATGGATTTTTCTCCGCACTTTCGTATTCGCTGCACGGGATGGTAGATGTTGACCCCGAGGCAGCCCGAAGGAGCAATATCAGTAAGACACGCGACACTATATCGCAGGTATTTACTAAATATTCTAGAGCTGATACTTGTAATCTGATTAATATCTGGTGATACCTAGCTCGAGGATGCTCTTCATGCATCTGCCCAAGACCTCAAGTATGCGTCATCCACAATCCAAGCGGATCTCGATAGATTCCAGCGGCAAAAAGTTGCTGACCTCCGAGAGATGACTATCGACATGGCGAGAATTCATAGGGAGTGGTGCAAGCAAGTAAGACCAATATACCGTTACTGTTCCATTGATCCACTCATTAATCACTTCTGCTGCAGAATATTGAAGCATGGACAGAGGCAAAAAGGGAGATTGAGAAAATCAAGCCTCATCCGAATCAGCTCGCGTATGCATCTTTTGATGAGACCGTTTCATCGTCTAGACATTTAGAAGATGACCCGTCTATGCCCAATGGTGTTCACTAATTTACAGCTGTAACAGATCTCGAGCGATTCTTTTGTATCCCAATAACTTGATAATCACATCGTTTGTCCCCCTCGACCATAGCTATTGTTACGCGAGATGTTGAGAATGCAGTAGGCTAGACCGATGACTGACCCTGAAATTTGAACTGAACCCTTCCTCATTATTTCTTCCTGAGATCTCATACTGGCACGAGCTCAGCGGCGACTAGGATTTTCAGTTACGTGATTGGTAATTTAGCCGCGCATTCGCCGCATCCAAACTCCCGTGTTACGTGGTCAACATCTGTGTTTGACAATCGAATATCAGCTACTTCTGTCAATGCGGAACACCGTTTCGGCCGCGCGCCGACTCAGATCTATATCGAGAATCCTAGCCAACTCATCTATATCCTCTCCCATCAGCTCCTCCTTTGCCTTCACCACTGTTCACAATAGCGTTCCTCAGATGACTGCGGTACCCACGGATTTTAAGCAGGTCAGCCAACTTCTGTGTTGTTCATTCCTCCATCACCAGTTTACATCTATTGTAATTTGCAGGAACCCCACAAGTAAGTGCCAAGATCAAATATGGCAGCTGAATTCCTGTATCTTACTGGCACAATCTTTCCCGCACGCCGTGGCAAACGAACTGCGGTTCACTTATCAGATTACTTCTGTAAGTAGCATGAAAGGCAGCCAATATATTTGCTGATCAACGTGACCCAAGGATCCCTGGACCTGTTGAAGTGTCCGACGATGTAAGTTTTCGTAATGTCAACTCTTCCCCGATATTGAAAGTTATCGCGACAGGTTTTGTATGCCAACGCCCATCCTTCAATGTCCCATGTCGGAGCAGACTTCATACCAGTTTTTGGGGATTGCATTCGCATGGTCCGGTAAGCCAACAGAGCTACTGTCAAACATCGCCATGACTAACACTCTTAATACTAAGCGACGTCTTGTTTACCAAAGATGGACAGCCATTCATTATTGCGGGAAGTGGGACATTAGGTATTTATCGCCTCGTATGCTCGTGGACGATTTTTGACGCGACACACCGTACAGGATGGGACCAAGTTGCATCCAATCTCATCGAACCTGGAGACGCAGCACTTGTTCTGAATACGGGCTATTTCGGGGATAGTTTCGCTGATTGGTAAATAGACGATTCATGGCTATCGAAATCGGCAATCTTACACGGTTATTGTCCCAGTTTGGAAACATATGGTGCCTCAGTTTCACAAGTAAAGGCAACCTTAGGAGGTGTTGTGGATCTTGCGGAAGTTGAAAGGTAAGTCGAACACTGCTCCTGTATGGATGAACTACCACACAATCCTGTCGTTAGCGTTCTGAAGACGAAAAAATACAAGATCCTTACTTTCACGCATGTTGACACCAGCACAGGTGAGATTCTTTATACAATGATTCTCTCCATTCTCCTGATTCTCTTCCTGCCTAGGTGTTCTCTCGGACGCTCGAGCAATTGCTGAGGTGGTTCATCGGGTCTCTCCAGATACACTTGTGGGTTCATCGACGATTACTAACGCTACTCAGCCCTCATGCCCAGCGATTCATATTAGGTCATCCTGGATGGGGTGTGTTCAGTAGCCAGTGAGGAAATTAGGTTCGACGATTGGGGAATCGACGTCGTGCTCTCTGCTAGCCAGAAAGGTGTGTGCTACCTTTTTCCGCTTTTTGTGCCAATATTGATATCTCTCAATTGATAGGCCTTGGCACTCCGCCCGGTTTAAGCATTGTGTGCGTCAGTCAAAGGGCTATGAAGGTTCGTCAAATCAGATTTAATCTCGGTTCCTGGATATCCACTCCATTGCCAAATAGGTGCTTCATCAACGCCAAACACCGGTATCCTCTTACTACGCAAGTTGGAAAAGGTGATCAAAACTCCATAATCGTCTCATTTCATACGCTTACTAAATTGTCGAAGATGGTTGCCCATCATGCAATCATACGAGAAAGGAACCGCAAGGTATCTGTGATAACAAGAGTCTCAGATATGGTTGATGTTTTATACCCTCCCACGACAGCTACTTCGCTACCCCCAGTGTCAACTTGATTTATGCATTCCATGCTAGTTTAACCGCTATTACAAGACGCAGTCCTTCTCTGGAAGAAAGATTCAAATTGCACAAGGAGGCATCCAATAAAGTGAAACAAGCCGTATCAGAACTTGGTCTTAAGCAGGTACGTGCAGCTTCCGCGATGTTTGACTGCTCTGACCTTCTTCTAGCTCCCCGTAGACAATCAATACGCTGGTAGATAGCAAAATTTCTTGCACTATCCACTCTTGACTAATTGTTTGACCAGCAAACGGCATGACCGCTGTCTACTTCCCTGAAGGGTTAGGGGCCGCTGACGTGCTCCCTAAACTTGCGAAAGATAACATTGTCATCGCGGGTGGCCTTCACAAGGATATCAAGGGTATGTCGTCTAGACAGTGTGCAGAGAGACTAGCTGACGTGAATTATCTCAACAGACAAATACTTCCGCATCGGGTAAGTGACTTATCACATGCGATGTATAGGCTATTCACTTGGTTCAATCGGTAGTCACATGGGCATCTCCGTAGTGAACGCGGAAAGGGGAGACCTTGGCAAGTTAATCGAGTCACTACAGACAGCATTTGCTTGAAATTTGCTAGGGCATAATATCTCTGAACTGTCCGAGCTAATAATAAAGAGATTATATTAACAAACGAGCGTATCTCAACCAAATCCCAGGATATGACCATACATGAATAAAAATGCTATGCAAATTAGAGGAACCCGAAAAACGCTACGAGGTATGGGTGCTGAAAGGAAAGAGATGGGCTTAGAAATGCAACGTGTGATAGAGCGAAAACCACAAAACATCAAGACATGATGACATAGCAAAAACCAAAAAGATTTCAAATACCAATCATTGTCTCAGAGGTGGCTGTTCAACCTCCGTGGGCGAATCGCCTTTTGAGTTCTTGTCTCTTCGTCGTTCATCAGCAGCAATCAACATCGTTTTGATGCTTCGTTCAAGAACAGGTTTGGTAAGGACACTATGGATATGCTATGTTAGTAATACTCCCTTAGAGACTGAATGTATGCTTACTGATTTACTCCAGCTTGGAGGTACTCCTCTTGGTCATCCTGCATAGCGTTTCCAGTGATACCAACTACCAAGTCATCGCGATCAATTTCCCTGAGTTTCCGTACCAAGTCCAGACCGCTCATCACAGGCATCTGATTATCAAGGAATATGATATCGTAATGTCGGGGCTGAGCAAATGGTGTCTGTGCCGGACGTGATGGCGTTCCCGACTGCTCTGAATGACCGGTTGAGGATGGATTGCTCAAAGCCAATGTATCGAAAGGATTCCTCTCCTTCAATCCCAATATCATGTCCAGGGCTACCTTGCCGTTTTCAGCAACGTCAACCTGACAACCCAGCCGAGAAAGCAGTCTGGTCATGAGTTTGCGTGTAAGCGCATCGTCATCAACTACAAGGACCTAGAATGCATAGGTGAGTTCACTCATCCTCGATGATGTACGAGGTGCGTACCTGTAATGGAGGATCAAACAAAGGACTTCCAGAAGCGATAGCCGAGCCACTAGGTACAGAGGATCCAAGACCTGGCGGTTCTGGCATAAATCCAGTGATTTCGTTAAACCTACTTCCTCCAATGTTCGAGAACGGATTAGGGGGGATAGCAACATGAGATGGCCTCTCTGTTATAGCGGTTGTTGACGATGATTGCGAACCATCCACAGCACTCGACGATATCTTCTTGGGAAGAGAGGGTGATGGTGGAATAGCCAAATTCAATTTAGATCCAGAATCAACAAGTGATGGAGCAATGACGGATCCAGTTGTCTCGCCATCTCCGACTCTACGAGGAAGCAGCTCGATTTGACCCGAGTGTTCCATCAATCCACGAAGCGCGCTAGCAGGTTGAACTGCACTAGCGCCGGAATATGTCGTCCCATCTGAAGGTAGCTGATCGGTATCGGCTCGACCAGAAGATGATATGACTGTGGATGGAGTGGTACCTTCTCCATCTGGAGGTTTGAACGCCCCAGCGACTGTCGAGTTCGGTGACAGCGACTTCACTACTTCCACCTCTTTGAGGTCCATTCCAGACTTTTCGATCACCTTTTTGCCAACACCCAGTACGAGTTCAAGCCAGAATGTAGAACCAACATTACGCTGGCTTCGAACCCCCAGTCTATAAAAGGACGTGTGAGCGTTATGAGCCACTAGAAAACGCAGTTGCACCTACCTTCCACCAGACAGTCTGACGATCTGCCTTGATAAAGCCAATCCGAGTCCAGTCCCTTTACCTCCCTGCACCCGGCCAATATCCGTATGCACGTAAGGACTGAATAATCTGTTGTCAATCATGTCCTTGCGCCGGATACCCACACCAGTGTCTTCAACCTCTAGCCTGATGACTATGTAATCGATTCCAGGAACCAGAGTGCTTCCAGTAGCAGCATTATGAAGATCCAGCTGTGTAGCTGAAAGGCGTGCGGGTACAGAAGGATCGACTTTGGTGGCGGTAGTCGAGGTACCGTTGGCGCTACCTCCATACACACTCGCGGTGGAAGTTTCTTGTACACTGGGGTAAATCAACTTGGTCCGAATGGTTATTTTACCGCCTGTAGCCGTGAATTTTACCGCATTCTAAATACGCAGGGCAAAGTGAGAAAACAACTTGGTGACCTTACAGAGTCTTCTTACCGATGCCAAATTCTGAACAACCTGCCTTAATCGATGTTCATCACCAACAACAATGCCAAATTCATCATCCGATCCATCGGGCTGTGCGAGTCGCTTTTGAATACAATCCTCGTCATATCCCTGCGCCCTGTATAGGGCTCTCCTTGCCACCCAATCGATACTTGGATCTAATTCAGAGACAAGTTGCAGCTCCCTAGCGTCTGTAGCCAATCGCAACGGGACGAGTATGCCCTTGAGGACCTTGTGGAAAGAATACGGCCGCTGAGAGGACTCGAATCGACCTGAATCCATTCGATTGCTAAAATAAGACCTATATCAGAATTCAATAAAGTATGCATTCTGAAAGACATACAAGTCAAGAACATCGTTAAGAACCTTGGACATCATCGTCAAACTTCCTTCTAAAGCCGTGAATTCAATTGATTCCTTATCAAAGATCCCTGCGGCTTCCATGTTTTGAACTGCCAACACTAAACAAGTAACGGCATGAGAAATGTCAAGAATTCGTAACCAAGTGATAGACGTACGAGCGGTATTCAAGGGGACTCGTACTTCATGGAAGATATAACTTGAAAAAGCTTTTTTGGACTCAGCTGCTTTACGTTCGCTGACCTGTGCCTTCTGTGTAGCACGATACTGAGTCTGTCAAAATATTGCGTCGAGTCTTTAGTGGTAGGCAGTGAAGAATACAAGGCATGATCAAACCTTGAGACGATCCCGAAAGACAAATAGACCTCTATCAGTGACTTCTTTTCTCCAATGAATCCAAAGGAGGAAAATGATGTACAAGACAAAATTGAGGAAATTTCGGACTTTAATGGGGAATGTTAAATGAGGGTGGTCGGCATCATTGGATGAAAACTTGGAAAAAAGGAAATACTTACTCCATGTGTCTCGATTCCGAATGCTAATGGAGTGAAAGACTCATTAACCAGATCTAAGGGAATTAATAGGAATCTACCCACTTTGCACCCATGATTCCCGCGAGAGTAATGCCACTGATGGTAGCCGATAATCTGTTTTGACCCAAGGCGAATAGCGCTATAGGCGGGAATGAACCAGTGTAACTGTATCCTCTAAACGTTCAATCGATGTTCCTACAAAGAGGAGAAGGACGCACTATAGAGCCCCCGTGAATTCTTTGCCTTTACAGTTCAACACGGCTTCTTTGCTGTTGTAGAAGCCGCACAGCTGCATTAATATGAGTACTGAACCAAGATAAGTAATGGATTCCTTATATATGACGATCAAGTTAACACGCACTGTAGGCTGGCCAGACCCAAACGGCGATACTCATCCAACATTGCCAAAGTATGCGTCGAGTTTTCGGAAAGTCAAAGAGAACCATAAGCGGCAATGGAACAATAAGGAGTGGAGCAACCTGGGGGAGCGAATCATCAAAAAGTTAGGGAATTACGGATAGGTTATCACTGGAGATCAGGCGTGAACTGACACCGTAGTAGAATACTTGATCCATCCTTATCATGCTATTCCTTGGAATGAGAATACAGACCAGAACCTGAATGAGATGAAAAATGAGCGATAGTAAAATGACCAGATCAGTTCATCATACCCAGTTTAGAATGAGATACAACGTCCCCCATAGATGAAGCGATTTACTTGTGAACCATACTTCTTTCTGATACTGAGGTTCGGCACCTTCCTGTGGAAGCACAGGGAAGAAAAACTTCTGAAGAGTGTCGGCGAGCCGGCAATAGAAAGCGTATATTGTGTCCCAGCCAAAAATAGAACTGCCATGGTCGAGTCCATTTGTGGTCGAGCCAACTTCTGTTGCATGTGTGCCGTGCGTACCGGTGCTTTTTTCAGGACTAGCACCATGTTCGGATGGCTGAGTGGTGGATTTGCCCTGTTCCATGAGAAAGTGACTATCTACCACAATTTCGTCCACAATCTCATCTTCGTCTGCCCCAAGTGGTACATCACGCTGATCTTCTGTTGGAACTACGGAGAGTTGATACTGACCGGTTGAGGCCAGTTTTCGGATAACCGAGGAAGATGCCGTGGAATCTGCGCCCTCGCCAATGCTCTGACTCTGTTAAGCGAATTGATGTAATAAAACACGTGAATTAGAATTGAGTCTATAAGAACCGCCCAATATCAAGTGTACAAACCTCGGAAGGAGAGCCACCGCTGGCAGCCATTCGCCTTTTGATTCTTGCCCAATGAACTTTGAGACCATTCTCAAACTTGGTTTTTTTAGTAGCGCGATTCGAAGATAAAGCAGGAGGTGGGAGATGTTCGACTGATGAGTGAGAGGCTGGCATTTGATCGCAAAAGGGATGTCGTTATAAAGCGTGCAACCGTGTTGACAATCGCCTGATAGAGCGTTGTCGCCCAACCGTGTATGCCGCGCTGAAATTCCGTGGAGACAGTAAGATCCAGGATCACGGCCGATCGTCTTTTCAAGTCGATCAAACACCTCACTGCGAGGATCTGGTGGACGGTGACCAAAAACCTTGCAGTCGTGATTAGAATCCCTGTGCTGCTCCCCCTTGAGGCTTGCGCTAATTGCCGTAATCACGTGATCATGGGTACCCATCGTAGCTGAATGACATCATCAAACAAACATTCAAGGGGTAATTTACCCATGCCCCACAGCACACAGCATCTGGCCTTATGTGGAAATGAAACGTGTGTCCAATGATCGACCAAAATCCCTGACACCTTGCATTGCCATGGGATTGTGTGTACATATATTCATGTTCTATCATCGTTGCCAGGATCCATTCAGATCTATATCTATACATACATAATCTAAGCGGCAACAGGATTGGAGATCTAAGTTTACTCGACTCTAGAGACATCTAAGCTTCATCAATGAGTGTGGAGGTTTTCAACACTGAAACCATACGGATTTCCACCTTTGTTGCTCTCCGAGAGAACCTTTCCCTCAACACCCTCATTCCTGTCGCTGATACGCTAAAGCCCCGAAACTCTATGCGCTGCAAATTGGTGAAATCTCCCGATGATGAGAGTAGAATAGGAAGGATGTGTCGCTCAAATGCTTCTTCCAGGTTATATTTCACCCAACTGCCATCCCTTTCCAATGAGATCAATAGCCTTTCGAGCTGCGGAGCGTA